>SJXQ01010453.1:74811-304277 GCA_006408695.1 Aepyceros melampus
TCCAGGTACGCACCCGCGCGCCCGCGCCCTGCAGCCTCGCGGCGCGGACTTCTCGCTCAGCGGCTGCCGGCCGGGGTCCGGCTTTACGCGCGGGCTGGGCTGTACCTTCCAGGACGGGCCGGGGGCGGGGGCGGGCGATCCCCCCTTTGCAGCCCCTCGCCGGCTCCCGACATAACTCCCTTCTTCCCCGGGGAAAACCAAACGGAGGTTTCCTTTGGGAAAGGAGAGCGGTTTGGTGGCGTCCAAGGAGGCTGCGCGCTTGTGAGTTGCCGCGGGACTGCGGGCCGGTGGCCAGTCTCCCCGCAAAGGCCCCGGGCGCTCCCGGCCCTGCGCGCCGCGGGCAGAGCGAGCGGGGCCCGCGCTCCACTGCGCCCGAGGACCCCACGCGACCGGCCCTGGCGCCGCAGGTGCCCGCCGGCCGAGACCTTTTTGTCTCTCTCGAGCTTTGCTTTCGCACTGGGCGGGCCGAGAGCTCGCGGTCCACCCTTGGAGCCTCAGCCAGGGGTCCTATCTTTCGGCGAGTTTGTGTGTGTGTGTGTGTGGGGGGGTGCTGGTTACTGCCGGTGACCGTGCCGCCCCAATTCGGAGCCCCAGAGCTTCGAGGTCTCGCCAGCGAGTGGCGTGGAGACTAAGGGAGGAGATGGCAACGGATAAGGGACTTGGCAGGCGTCAAGCTCGGATGTTCCGAGAGGACTCCAGGAGCCAGTATGTCTTCCAACCCTCGTAGATTCTGCCGGCTTCGGGGTATGCGGGCGCGTGTGCGTGTGTAGAAGGTTCAGGGGACAGGACGCTTGATACCAGTAGGTGGCTGGGATGCTGGGGGGAACCACAGCGGGGAGGGACTCAGGGACCTGGGTGCCGATGGGCGCGCGGGAACCGCTCCCGAGCCGGCCCCAGGCGCATCTGGCAGCCGCGGTCCCCAGCTGATCCGAGCGCGCGCACTCTGCAATCATTCACGCGTATAACCCAGTTCCTCTCGTGTGCTCGCTTCTCGCCCTCGCCGTCTCCTCGTTAGCCTTGTAGTGGTTCACCTGTTACAAGAGCCCAGCTTCTGGCCGCAGGGAAACTGCGGCTCCCGGAAAGGGGCCGCGCGCGGCTCCTCGGTGGGTTTCTAAGCCGAGCCCGTCTGAAATAAACGAGGCGCCTCTCGCGCTTGCGCGGGGTCAGAGGGGCCTTCGAAGGGGCCCCGGGCACTAAGCTGCGATGGGGGCCATTGTAGTCACCGTGGAGTTGGGGACGAATCTCCGAAGCCTTTAAGCCCGGTTCATTCTGGCGTGAGAGAGCGAATGAAACCTTGCCCGGAATGGCCCATGAAGAGCTAAAAGTTGGGATGTGCAGAGAGTGCACCCGCTGGCCAAGTCTCCACGCGCCCGAATACGCGCGGTTCTGCGTGTTCGCAGAGAAGGGGCATCCTCATCCGTAGGTTTCGGAAAACTCCTTCATCCCCCTTGGTCTTAAGGGAAGGGAGCGGGGCGGGTGTGGTCTCCTGCGCTGAAATTCCGCGGACACCCTGGAGAGGGTCCCTCCCAGCCACCCGGATTCTTGCCCCCCTGCCCTGCCCTGCGGTCCCTCTTCCGAGGCAATGCCACCCTACTGTTCAAACAACGACGTAAAACAGCATCCTGTTCCCGGGGAGAAAGACTATCTTTTCTTATTCTTCTTCCCTTCCTTCCTTCTTTAAATTGAACTGTCAGTCGCTGTAATTTATTTGTTTTACAGTTTCAGCGCCTAAAGAAACAGTGCAGATCAAGCCAATTCCCGTGAAAGGGCTTTTCTTGTGGTCTCTTGGCATGATCTCTCTTCGGAAGAAAAAACTGCTGACAGAATACACATTGCCAGACAATCCTGATTACATTTTAATTAGCTGGGGTGGGGGTGAACCAAGCTGCAAATTACTCAGTTAGGACTTAATAACTGCTGTTTCTGCAATCAATTGCAAAGCCATTCTTGGAGGTTTAACCCTAACCTGGTAATGCCTATCTGATTTATCTAAATTGCAGGGATTAAGCTTTCTTAAGATTTGAAAAGACAGAGGCGCTCGCTCCTCATGAAACCTCAAGCTTCCCCGTCCCTCCCCTCTTTAAATAATTGGAAAGATGCTGAGGCATCAGGCAGAAAGTGAAGAGGAACTAAAAACCCTCTTGATGAAAGTGAAAGTGGAGAGTGAAAAAGTTGGCTTAAAGCTCAACATTCACAAAACGAAGATCATGGCATCCGGTCCCATCACTTCATGGGAAATAGGGAAACAGTGGAAACAGTGTCAGACTTTATTTGGGAGGGGGGGCTCCAAAATCACTGCAGCCATGAAATTAAAAGATGCTTACTCCTTGGGAAGAAAAGTTATGACCAACCCAGACAGCATATTCAAAAGCAGAGACATTACTTTGCTGACTGAGGTCCGTCTAGTCAGGGCTATGGTTTTTCCTGTGATCATGTATGGATGCGAGAGTTGGACTGTGAAGAAGGCTGAGCGCCAAAGAATTGATGCTTTTGAACTGTGGTGTTGGAGAAGACTCTTGAGAGTCCCTTGGACTGCAAGGAGATCCAACCAGTTCATTCTGAAGGAGATCAGCCTGGGATTTCTTTGGAAGGAATGATGCTAAAGCTGAAGCTCCAGTACTTTGGCCATCTCATGCGAAGAGTTGACTCATTGGAAAAGACCCTGATGCGGGGAGGGATTGGGGGCAGGAGGAGAAGGGGACGACAGAGGATGAGATGGCTGAATGGCATCACCGACTCGATGGACATGAGTCTGAGTGAACTCCGGGAGTTGGTGATGGACAGGGGGGCCTGGTGTGCTGTGATTCATGGGGTTGCAAAGAGTCGGACACGACTGAGCGACTGAACTGAACTGAGGTACCAGGCAGGGGGCAACTGCAGGTGGGATTTGTGAAAACTGGATGGCCTCACGGACTCGATGGACGTGAGTCTGAGTGAACTCCAAGAGTTGGTGATGCACAGGGAGGCCTGGCGTGCTGCAATTCATGGGTTAACAAAGAGTTGGACATTACTGAGTGACTGAACTGAACTGAACTGAATTGATAGCCTTTTTTGACAGCTCTCTGGTCTTTCATTTCTATTTCAACCTAGAGAAGTTTTTCTAAAGAACAATATGATCATGTCCTTTCTTTGCTTTTTAGCTTCCAATTAGCCCATTGCTCTTATGATTAAGACCAAAATCCTTAATATGGCCTATATGCAGAAATATTGCAAATTATTATTTGCCTTGGAAAATCCTGATTTGTGCCTGGAGTCCTGGAAAAATTAATAGCCCCACATTTTACTCTCAGAATTATAATAGTTTTAGTATTGCCATATTCAGGAACTGCATTACATGGTCTGCAACCACATCTTCATTCTCAACTTACTCTACTCTTGCCCTCTCTCTGTGTGCTTAATTCATACTTACTTTTTATTTCCCAGGACCCCTATATTACTCTTTCTCCATATCCCTTCCTCATCATCCTTCCTCTTAATTAAAATGTTAAGCTCTTTACAGCTTCAAATCTTAGCTCAAGAATCAGTTTCTAAAAACAAACAAACAAAAACAGCTCCTTACCTACTGGAGAAGGTCAGATTTGCTCTGTGTTTATCACAGGACTTATCACAACTATATCACATGTTTATTTTGTTGGTGCTTTTTTCTTTAGTTGGACTTTAAGCTACTTGATAAGTCATATCTTTTTTTGTTTCCTTGTTTGTTTTCTTTCCTTCTAAACACAGGGCCTGGCACATCACAGTAAGCATTGAATAATTTTAGTTGCATTTTTCTTAAGCAAAAACAGATTTGAACCATAATTAACCCTATTAAGCGTGACACGAGGTAACCAATAAAGAGGCAGCTTTAATCTCAATCAAAACATTTGTTTACCTCTTTCCCTCCAGGAAGCTATGACTCAAAGATGACCCTTGAATGACAGTAAAAAGCATCAGCTCTGTCTAGACAGGGATTTTTCTGCATGTCTGCTCACAGAACAAGAGGAATTAAGGCCAGGTTAAAATGATTTACTCCAATCTTCCCTAACTTAGCCATGTAGACTGATAAAATTGAGGTGTTCTTTTTAATATGAGGTGGTTTAAAAATACATTATCTGTGGGAGAGGGAGAAGGAGAGGGTGGGATGATTTGGGAGAGTGGCAATGTAACATATATGATATCATAAGTGAAACAAATCGCTGGTCTAGGTTCGATGAGGGATGCAGGATGCTTGGGACTGATGCACGGGGATAATCCAGAGAGATGGTGTGGGGTGGGAAGGGGGAGGTGGGGGTCGGGATTGGGAGTTCATGTACACTCGTGGCTGATTCATGTAGATGTATAGCAAAACAAATACAGTATTGTAAAGCAAAACAAACTAAAAAATAAAAATTGATTAAAAAAAATACATTATCAACAAAGAAGGAAAGAGGGATCATTACCCAGTCACCAAATTGCCTCCTGCAGTTTGGAGGGACAGTTTCCCAGTTCCAGTGATCTCATTAAGGACAGATAGAGACAACAGCACAGGTCACATCGAGGAATCCTCCTAGGAACAAGCCTTTGACTTCTAGTTTCCCAGAAATGCTCATGTCTCAGGACACTTCAGTTTCTTAAGGTTGTGATATCAACAAATAAAAAGAATTCATGATATGCCAACTGATAGGAATATTCCCTCAGTACTCCAATATCATCACAGTCAGGCAGACAGACAAACAGACACACACAAACACACATAACTTTTATCACTGGAAGAATGTGTCTGGTTTGCGTTATTTCAAGTATTCTAAAATGTGAGAAGATATTTCTCATTGACATACTTACTTGTGAAACTCATTCACTGCATGTTTAGTAACATTAAAAATTGCAATATATTTGGATATTGGATGAGGAAACCATTAAATACAACTTAAATAATTTTTATATCAAAATAAAACAGGGTACAGTATGGTCAATATATTTGTGACCTATGCAAAAATGAGAGGGATGCAAATCCTTTCAGGAAATCTGAATAGCATTTGCTATTATTGTATATGACAATATGGTGTTAATTAATTGTCTTCATATGAAGTTGATGGAGAGCTTTTGTGCCTGTGCTCAAGGCTTTGGCCTCAAGTTGAAATTTTGTGGTAATAAACCAATGAAGGTTTGCAGGAACTAAGAAAAAAGGTGAGTTCCACATTATAGATAGAAAGGTGCACTGAGTTAGGATGTATACAGTTGAAATGCAGAAGAGTAACTAAAGAAAACAAGAGCCAGGGATTACTTTAGGTTCAAAGAAGTAAAAAGTTGAATCTAGGAAATTAGCTAAGACAAAGGTAAGAAATCTAGATTAACAGACTAGAGAGCAAAAATATCAGGAATTAAATATTCAGACACCCTGAGACTGACTCATGGCAAGGCTCTGTCACCAGAAGCAAGAAAGAAAATTGGCATTAGTGTGGCTCATACCTCTTTTCAAGAAGGCTTGATTCCTTATGGATGTAGAAGCCAGCCTCCAAAATGGATTTCAGTGACCTCTACTTCCTGGATTTCTCATTTTTATGAAGCCTCCTCTTGTTTTGTACCAGAGTTTGTCTCTATGCATTTTCTTATTACCCAAGCAATTCTGAGACTATATTATAAGAGACCTTAGCTTCTATCTTAGGTGCTGTTACATAAATGGGCCAAAGATGTCCTTGCATGTCAGTCCCTATTATTTTTTTCTTCTCAGCAGAATAGTTTCATTAACTTAAACCCCCCTGGTGCCAGACTCAAATGCTCGCCTCTCCAATTTCTTTAAATATAATGCAAATAAGTATATTTTTAGACATTTTGAGACTTCTTGCTTTGCACACCCCATGAAGACACATTCAACCAGACATAGATATAAAGCAAACCCTACAGCTATAAGAAACCTCAAATTACTGCTGCATTTTAGTGCTCACTGATCCAGAGACTCCCAACTCAGCTGAATGATACCACCCAGACAGGTAAACCACCCGTGCCCCCACACTCCTGTCTCCCAGGAGTTCCCTTGCTCTCTTCTTCTCTGGGTGGTGGCCTCCTGCTATCTCTGGAAGGTCTCCTCCTCTTTCATGAAACCTAATCCAGGTGCCACACTGTGAAGCTTGTTGTGAAATATTAATATTTCACAATGATTTTTGATCTTGATTTTTCCTTGATCAGCCTCGAAATCCTGGACCTTGCTTTTGGTGCCCATTTTCTGGGCCTTTCTTTTGGAGTTTTTGCCTTAGAGTTTTGCCTATGTTGTGGATAGCCCAGTGGAAAAGTCCAAACAATGAGGGACTGAAGTCTTAAGCCAGTGGCCAGGGAGAAATGGAAGCCTGTCCACAGCTGCACAAGTGAGCTTGGAAGCCAGCTCCCCTGGGTTTGCCACAGCTTCGATGAGAGCAGCCAACAGCCTGACTGTAGCTGGTCAGAGACTGAGCCAGAACCATACAGACAAGCCGCTCTGAGGTTCCTGACCCACAAGAATTTTATGAAAGGTTTGTTGTCTTAAACTGCCATGTAGGAGGGGATTTCTCACACAGCATTAGGTAAGTAAGACAATAACCTTCCTACCTAGAGGAAAGCGAGAAAGCACATATAATGAGAAGAATGGCACCCCTGGGTTTGCCACAGCTTCGATGAGAGCAGCCAACAGCCTGACTGTAGCTGGTCAGAGACTGAGCCAGAACCATACAGACAAGCCACTCTGAGGTTCCTGACCCACAAGAATTTTATGAAAGGTTTGTTGTCTTAAACTGCCATGTAGGAGGGGATTTCTCACACAGCATTAGGTAAGTAAGACAATAACCTTCCTACCTAGAGGAAAGCGAGAAAGCACATATAATGAGAAGAATGACCAGTAACCTTGTCATTCCAACTTCATGCCTAAATATGAAATGAAAATTTAAAGTCTGATGATTAAAAGTAACCTTCCTTCCCGATGAATATGAACAAATAAGGAAAATTCAACAGTGAAAATGTGGAAGGAAACAATTTTAAAGTTTTCATACATATCTCTGTTTATTTCTCTCTTAGGTAAGGAGATGATAAAGATGCTTTACAAATCAGGAGAGATTTTATTTTATTATTTTACTTAACTTTTTAATTTATTTTATATTATTATTATTACCTTATTTTGTTTTATTTCATATCATTTTATTTTTAATATGGGGCTTCCCTTGTGGTTCAACTAATAAAGAATCTGCCTACAGTGCAGGAGACCTCAATTCAGTCCCCGAGTTGGGAAGATCCCCTGGAGAAGGGAAAGGCTACCCGCTCCAGTATTCTGGCCTGGAGAATTCCATGGACTGTATAATCCACGGGGTCACAAAGGCGGACACGACTGAGCGACTTTCACTTTCACTTTAGTATAGGGAATACATAGCAACAACGCTGTTTAGTAAAATAGCACTTTATACATCATATCAGTAGAATTAATCACTTTTCTTCCCTCCCACCATCCCTGGAACATCCTCCTGCTATTGAGTGGATCACTGAGCTGTGCTTCGTTTTCTTTACTTGTGTGTGTGTGTGTGTGTGTGTGTGTGTGTGTTTTGTATCCTCAGTACCTAGATCAGACAATAGTAATTCAGATTTGAATTTAATTTACTAAAAATTAGACATTTTTATTTTCAGAGCATACTCTATTCTTCTCACTGTTGTGCATAGAGATGAAGAATGGATGAAAATGAACAATATCACTGAAAAATAATGGGAAAATGTGCATTTAAAGTGAAAATTTTCCTTATCAAGTTAGATTCACTTCACTGTATGCAGAGATTATTATGTGGAAGTCATTGAATTAAACGTGAGAGTGAAAGGACAAAATAAAACATAGTGGCCACTTGCAAAGGCTTTGAAATCTCACAGGGAAGGTAAAGAAGAAACAAAGACATATTTTTGAATGAGACTTTTTCTGATGCTCCACAATTCATACTTGAGACCCAAGCTTCTAAGAAGAGTGGTGCTAAGTACCCTACATTCAAAAGAGACTTGCTTTCTTTAAAGCTGACATGAAATATGACATCTTTTCTAGAATGTACTAAAAGGGAGTACAACCAGGCAGGTTAATACGAAAGCGTCTGCCTGCAGTGCGGGAGACCCAGGTTCGATCCCTGGGTTGGGAAGATCCTCTGGAGAAGGAAATGGCACCCCACTCCAGTACTCTTGCCTGGAAAATCCCATGGACTGAGGAGCCTGGTGGGCTACAGTCCACGGAGTTGCAGAGTCGGACACGACTGAGCGACTTCACCTCACCACCTCACCTTATAAACATTGAAAATTCTATAGGTTTCTAGAGAATAAAACCATCTGTTTTGATGGAGTGATCATTTATTCATTAATTCACTCATAGATTCATTTTTTCCTGTAAATATTTATTGAATACATTTAATGCCTCAGGCACTGCAAAAAGTGCAAAAGATAGAGAAGTGAATAAGGGATTTGTAGTCTTGCCCTCAGAAAACTTACATTGTGTGCGACCTTGAAGAACAATTAGAATTTTAAAATGCAGAAATATTAATAGCAGATTCTAAGTGAAGGAACTTGAATAGTATGAGAAACGGCATTGCAGACCCGAATGATTGATAAGGTGGATAAAGAAGACTGCCAAAGTTGGGTTTGACGTAAGATTGATTTTCGTAGAAGACTAACACAAAGTCACATTCTTATTTTAATGTGTCTCTCTCAACTATTAAATTAAACTTATTTCTACACATACATTTTTAAGTATACATATTAAAATTTATTGTGCAGTGATACTCTTAGTATCAGCTTTCCCATTTGTGAAGAGAATAGTTAGATACTTAGCTCAAAATTCACAAACTAGACGTCTGTGGAATATTACTTGTCAAAGTTATACTCTGAGAGGGCTTCCCTGGTGGCTCAGCCAGTAAAGAATCTTCCTGGAATACAGGAGATTCAAGTTTGATCCATGGGTCAGGAAGACCCCTCGGAGAAGGGCATAGCAATGCATTCCAGTATTCTTGCCTGAGGAACTCCATGGACTGAGGAGCCTGGTAGGCTACAGTCCATAGGATCACAAAGATTTGCACACAACTGAGTATGTATGTACTCTTAAAATTTCTATATGAGTGGACATAATTAAAAAATATGAGAGACTATACATAAATAAACAAGCATCTTATTTATCTTGAAAAAATATGGACATATGACAACCTTGGGTCTAATTTATCCCATGGTGATAACTGGAGGAAGTTGATCAAAGTTGCCTCTTTTAGAATGGTTGTGGTTTTTCTCCTCTGCCTTAGCTTTTATCTTCCCTGTTACCTGATGTACTCAATTGCATAAACTGCCTGCCCATTGTTAGTATTTGAATTGGAAACATTGACAAAAGATTCTGCCTGTACCTTTTGGTGTTAAGTGTCTATTGTCCTGTGATTCATTTTATTTCATACTTTATAATTTACTCTTTCAGAAATATCCAGGAAAGTCTTGTTTAGTCTGACATTATCTAAAAAATCCTTTAGGAACAAAACTATTTCCATTGAAAAGTTGACTTAGAGAAAAGGGAACTTGTATATTGTTGATGGGAATATAAGTTGGTTCAGCTACTATGAAAAATAGTATGGAAATTCCTCAAAAAATTAAAAATAGAAGTACCATATGGTCCAGCAATTCCATTTCTGGGTATATATCCAAAGAATATGCAAACAAAATCTTAAGAGATATCTGCAGTCCCATGTTTACTGCAACATTATTCACAAAGTCAAGATATAGAAATAACATAAGTACCTGTCAATGAATGAACAGATAAAGAAGATGTGGTATATATGTTACTTAGTCGTGAGAGAGGAGGAAGTTTGAGACAACATGGATGGATTTGAGGGCATTATGCTAAGTAAGATAAATTAGACAAAGATAAGCACTGTAATGATATCATTTATATATGGAATCAAGAAAGAAAGCCAAAACTCATAAAAACAGAGTAGAATGGTGGTTACTAAAGTCTGGAGTGTGAAAGGAACTGTGAAAATGTTATTTAAAGATACAAACTTGCAACTAGTAAATGAAAAAGTCCTGAAGATATAACATACAGTATAACAATTACAGATAATATTTTATTATGAACTTCAAAACTGCTTAAGAAATAAAATTTCTTCACAAAACAAGAAACAATAACTATGAGATGTGATAGAGGTGTTAACTAATGCTATAGTGGAAATCCTATTGCAATACATAAATATATTAAGTCAATACATTTTACAGCTGAAAGTTATACCACATCATGTCAGTTCTATCACAATAAAATAAAATTTGTATGGAAAATATTTTATGGGTGCTATTTTTACTATTGGAGGTCCTTTGTGAAACTAGGGCTTCCCTGATAGCTCAGTTGGTAAAGAATCCTCCTGTGATGCAAGAGACCCTGGTTTGATTCCTGGGTCAGGAAGATCCACGGGCGAAGGGATAGGCTGGTAAAGAATCTGCCTGCAATGTGGGAGACCTGGGTTTGATACTTGGGTTGGGAAGAGATCTGGAGAAATGAAAGGCTACCCACTCCAGGATTCTGGGCTAGAGAATTCCATGACTGTATGGTCCATGGGGTTGCAGAGTCAGACATGACTCAGCGACTTTCACTTGTTAAAATAAGATTTTCAGTCAAGCAGATTGAATATTCATTAATGAATGGATAAAGATAACAACTGGAAGATAACAACTGCTCTAATTAAGGTAACACTACAGAAAACAAAGCTGACTCCCTGAAGGAGCTGAAGAAGGAAATCATCCAGTCATACTTCTTACCATATCTATTCTTTGCATTATTAGTAAAGGACTATATTTGAATAAAAAAACAAGGGATTATTAATACTAAGGTTATTGCATAATACTCCTGCCAACAACTTTGGGGCATCTCTGGTGGCTCAGATGGTAAAGAATCTGCCTGCAATGTAGGAGACCCAAGTTCAATCCCTGGGTCAGGAAGATGCCCTGGAGAAGGGAATGGCTACCTACTCCAGTATTTTTGCCTGGAGAACTCCATCGACAGAGGAGTCTGGTGGGCTACAGTCCACAGGGTCAAAAGAATCAGATACAACAGAGTGACTAACACTTCCAAGTACTTTACATAGATAATTTTATTGTTAGTTCCCACCTTTAATCTGAGATTGATAATAATATTATCTCTATTTTACAGGTAAGAAAACTCAGACTTGGAGTAGTTGATAACTTTATACAAGACCATGTGGCTGGGTATAGTCAGATGCCACAGAATATTGACATAGCTCACCCATTTTTAAAACTATCCATTGGTCTGTAAACCCAATCATTGGTATTCAGAAAATTTTCTATTTACTATATTCACTAAATACTATTCTCTCCCAGCTGTCATTATTTAAGCCCCGAAATAAGTTTATATTTGTTCTTCATCAAGTCCTCTCTATATGCTATAGAATATACTTGCAAAAGGATCAAAATTACACTGTAGAATCAATCAACTATATGAGAGTTGTCTACAATCACATTTTAATCAGTATTTGAGAAGCTCTAACTGAAGAAAGGAGCTGAAGAAGGAAATCATCCAGCCATACTTCTTACCATTTCTATTCTTTGCATTATTAGTAAAGGACTATATTTGAATAAAAAAACAAGGGATTATTAATACTAAGGTTATTGCATAATACTCCTGCCAACAACTTTGGGGCATCTCTGGTGGCTCAGATGGTAAAGAATCTGCCTGCAATGTAGGAGACCCAAGTTCAATCCCTGGGTCAGGAAGATGCCCTGGAGAAGGGAATGGCTACCTACTCCAGTATTTTTGCCTGGAGAACTCCATCGACAGAGGAGTCTGGTGGGCTACAGTCCACAGGGTCAAAAGAATCAGATACAACAGAGTGACTAACACTTCCAAGTACTTTACATAGATAATTTTATTGTTAGTTCCCACCTTTAATCTGAGATTGATAATAATATTATCTCTATTTTACAGGTAAGAAAACTCAGACTTGGAGTAGTTGATAACTTTATACAAGACCATGTGGCTGGGTATAGTCAGATGCCACAGAATATTGACATAGCTCACCCATTTTTAAAACTATCCATTGGTCTGTAAACCCAATCATTGGTATTCAGAAAATTTTCTATTTACTATATTCACTAAATACTATTCTCTCCCAGCTGTCATTATTTAAGCCCCGAAATAAGTTTATATTTGTTCTTCATCAAGTCCTCTCTATATGCTATAGAATATACTTGCAAAAGGATCAAAATTACACTGTAGAATCAATCAACTATATGAGAGTTGTCTACAATCACATTTTAATCAGTATTTGAGAAGCTCTAACTGAAGAATGAAATTAAAAGACGCTTACTCCTTGGAAGAAAAGTTATGACCAACCTAGATAGTATATTCAAAAGCATAGACATTACTATGCCGACTAAGGTCCATCTAGTCAAGGCTATAGTTTTTCCAGTGGTCATGTATGGATGTGAGAGTTGGACTGTAAGAAAGCTGAACACCGAAGAATTGATGCTTTTGAACTGTGGTGTTGGAGAAGACTCTTGAGAGTCCCTTGGACTGCAAGGAGATCCAACCAGTTCATTCTGAAGGAGATCAGCCCTGAGATTTCTTTGGAAGGAATGATGCTAAAGCTGAAGCTCCAGTACTTTGGCCACCTCATGCGAAGAGTTGACTCATTGGAAAAGACCCTGATGCTGGGAGGGATTGGGGGCAGGAGGAGAAGGGGACGACAAAGGATGAGATGGCTGGATGGCATCCTCGACTTGATGGACGTGAGTCTGAGTGAACTCTGGGAGTTGGTGTTGGACAGGGAGGCCTGGCATGCTGCAATTCATGGGGTCACAAAGAGTCGGATACGACTGAGCGACTGAACTGAAATGAACTGAACTGAACTGCAGAATGTATACAGACAACTGGACACTGAATTTAATTACTTTGGCAGAAAAAAAACAAAAGGAACAGAACAAAGGATAGACAAAAAAGTAAAAATTCAAGTCACATATTTATTAGTTATTAGCCTGTTACTTGAGTGATGATACAATGTCCAACTCAGGTTGAATGTAAGGTTATCAATGTCTAGTTGTGGTAATACATTATCTAGATATAAACCCCCCTGTGATTAGCTTTTGAATAGTTTTGCTTGTATGAACTGCACACACCAGTCAACATTAAATTGCAGGACATGTTTTTGCTCATGAATTTATTTTTATAAATATGTTCTTTGCAAGAAAGTTATTTTGGCATACTCCTAGAAAGAATTTATATCAGTTAACTTTCTAGACAATTTCTCTATAACATGCGCTATAAGTGCTTGGGAAACCTTAACTTTTGCATTTTAAAAATTATATCTCCATTTATTTTTGCAAACAATGCCTTAATTAAAAAAGCATATTTTGCAGCATAAGGCAACCGCAAAATCTCTGAAGTAAGAAATCTTGCTAAATTCACATATTTTTTTTTCCACCAGGGTGTTCCAATTAGGTGGATCCTATCATATTATCATCTTTTGATATTCTATATCATATATTCATCATAAACTCATCAGCATTCTTGATTCCCTAACTTTCAGATGAATCTTATTTGGATAAGGATAATAACTCACTGAAGTGAGATAGCCTCTAGTGGAATTTTCATCTCCATGATAGTTTTTCGAATGGAGTTTCTTTGTTAAATAAATTGAGGTGATAGAATAGAGCCTCCAATATAATTTTGGGCTCTATTATCTTACATTTCCACATAAATTATAATATAAAAATGATATCCCTTATATGTGGAATCTAAAAAAGTGGTACAAATGTACTACAAAAATGTAGCACAAATTTAGTACTACAAATTTACAAAACAGAAATAAAATCACAGATGTAGAAAACAAACATGACTACCAGGGAGGAAAGGAGGAGAGGGAAAAATTGGGAGATTCAGACTGACATACAGTAAACAGATAACTAATAAGAACCTACTGTATAGCACAGAATACTCTTCTCAATATTTTGTAATGGCCTACATGGGAAAAGAATTTCAACAAGAATGAATACAAGTATAACTGATTCACTTTGCTATATACAGAAACTAATGAAATATTTTAAATCAACTTTATTCCAGTACAAATTTTTAAAAATGAAGAAAAGCTTTGCAATAAATAGGAGAAAACATTTTATTAGGACTGCAAGGAGATCCAACCAGTTCATTCTGAAGGAGATCGGCCCTGGGATTTCTTTGGAAGGAATAATGCTGAAGCTGAAGCTCCAGTACTTTGGGCACCTCATGCGAAGAGTTGACTCACTGGAAAAGACTCTGATGCTGGGAGGGATTGGGGGCAGGAGGAGAAGGGGACGACCGAGGATGAGCTGGCTGGATGGCGTCACTGACTCCATGGGCATGGGTCTGTGTGAACTCCGGGAGTTGGTGATGGACAGGGAGGCCTGGCGTGCTGCGATTCATGGGGTCGCAAAGAGTAGGACACGACTGAGCGACTGAACTGAACTGAAATGTAACCTCTGATCTGTAATTGACTTACTCTGGGATTTACTTCTCTTTATTTGTATTGTTGGACAATTCCTCAAGCATCCATTGCCTCTTTGGAGAGAATTTTTCATTTTCTCTACCCTGCGTTTGATACTCTTACAACCTTGACAGGAATGCCTATTACTTTTAATAAAGCGCTAATTTTATAATGTTGACATTAGCACTGTAAGTGAGACCTTAACTAAAAAGAAAAGTAACTAAGATTTACTGAATATCTACTACATGTGAAAAACTGGACCACTCAAATTTATGTTTATTAATTCATTAGTAACTGGATAAAAGATTTTTATTTTGCTATCTAATCTGTAAGGGATTTTTTTTTTTTCTCTCAGTTCAGAATAGTCTTTTCTGTGATTATTTACATTGATAATACAATCTATTTAATTCTAGCCAACTTTGATGGGGCAAAGACCAAAAGTGGGATTAGAGTGATAAAATGGCAACTGGTTCAAAGTTGCAGGGGAGCACTGAAGCTTTAACAATGTCAGCTGTAGCTGAATTTATTAGCCATTCTCTTGGGGACGTGGTGACGTGTCTCTGAGTTGGAAGGGGGTGTTCCATTCACAGAGAAACGAGAAGGAGACATGACAGCCCTCTGAGACTGAACTTGTGGGGGCTGAGACTTCTCTATAGTAAAGGACAGACTGATGAAGAGAAAAGCAAACAGAATTTTCAGTACATGTATACTTCCTATATGAGCTTCGCAGGTGGCACAGTGGTGAAGGGTCTACCTGCCAATGCAGGAAACACAGGAGTCATGCAGGTTCCATCCCTTAGAATTGGAAATGGCAACCCATTCCAACATTCTTGCTTGGAAAACCCCATGGACAGAGGAGCCTGGTGGGCTACAGCCCATGGGGGGGTCTCAAAAACTTGGACACAGTTGAGCAAACATGCATGCACACATACTTGCTATATACAAGGAAGAGACCCAGAAAAAGTAAATAACTCCAGTAAGGCACCACCTTAAATACGATCTCCACCTAAAGAAAGATAAAGTTGGTTAGGAAAGGCCAAGTTATGCTATTATATGGGTTTAAATTGCTGCCTTCACCACTGATAAGCACTTCTAGATATGATTGGCTTTTATTTTTCATCTCCCACTTCCTGGCATTGAGAGGATATCACCCTTACACAGAGAGTTTTCCCTTATAAATGTAAACATTTCTTATAGAAGGGCAAGTTTCCCTAGGTTTTCAGAGCTTCTCCCATGTCTGCAATTTCTTAAAAATAACCAAATTAAAATAATCTTTATGTCAAAAAGGCATGTTTGGGGATGGCAAATTCTGCTCCCTTTCAATATGAATAAAAAGCACAGTTTTGTGGGAGATAGTGACTGTTGCTTCCATAAAATGTCAAAGAAAACAGATTTTCTTCACATATTCAATTTTCCCATATGTCCTGCTGAGTCTTTGGTAAGATCAGGTCAGCAAGAATGCAAATAAAACAAGCTGTTAGACAAGTGAAGTATCATTTTGTTTCAGTTATTTTTATGCAGAAAGATTTGTATAATTGATTTTTCTGAGATCAATGAATCATAAGCAAATGTCACAAACCTTTACATTTTGAACTAAATGATGTTGTAACTGTAAAGGAAAATAAACATGGAAGAATATTTTAAGGAGAATTCTCCCTGATATAAATAAAGAGATCTTTTTCTCCCTTCCTTTTTTTGGAGCATTTTTCTTTAGAAAATTGTCATTTATTTCTCTTACTGTTTGAGACATATGTAAATTAAAAAAAAAAAAACAACTAAATAAGACGTTTTGCCAGTTTTTAAACCTTAAATGCCTTTCTCAAAGTTCTGGGAGTCATCTCCTTGAAAGAGAATCAAGGGAGATAGCCCCCTGACTTCCTATTTCCCCGTTTTTTGTGGGGAGGTAGGACCATAAATTTAACTGGAGCTTGGCTTCAAGATACAAGCCCTTTGTCAAAAAAGTATGAGAAATTTATCTTCTCTTTTGGATAAAGTCAATTAGTTAAATTGCACAATTAGTTAAATTCCACATAAATTGCCAAGTGTTAGGATAAGCTACGTGTGACTAAGATGCCATCATATTATTGAGGACTAGTTATTTATCTTGAGAATAAGAATCTAGCAGGTTGTATCTGCTTGGCTATATAAAAGGGTGATGCTTTTTTTGTTGTTTGTTTGTTTTTTAATCTTTTCAGTCCCTTGAGCAGATCACCTGTGAAATTTATCACATTTGGGTTTAATACTTATTCAATAATAAAAATGTTTTCTTTATTTTTTGAAGCAGTTTTGAGTTGGCAAGGAATTTTGTTTTTATGGGTATTTCTCAACACCACACACATTTGATTGCATTACTGTTTCATTTAAACTTTTTGATTGGCTTTCTCTTATTCACAAGATCAAGTCTAAATCCCTGGTATGAGTTCTACCCTGTAGCACCAATGGATCTTTTAGCAATATCTCCTAGTGTCCCATACATACAAATCACAGCAAAGTTCTCAACATTGTTTGCTTTCCTAAGCACGTGATGCACATTCAAAATATTTGTGCAAAAGCATAGGTTAGGGCAATGCTTCAGAATGGCAGAGTGAAAAGCTTGAAGGAACATTTTCCTAGAAAAATAGCAATTTAACTGGTGAAAATTATAAAACTAACTCATTTAAAGTCTCTGAGAATGGTCCTAATGGCCAGAATGGATACATGATATGGATATACAAGCTATAGGAAACATGGAGAATACAGAAATATTAAGAAAACTTTATAAATTTTGGTAAGATTGTGCTGTGACATGCAGGCTTTGAATTGCTCCCTTACATCCTCTCCTATTGTCTCCCAGTTCCCCATGCTCCCAGTGCCCATAGGGTATGAGGAAGTCATGGACTTGCGGCCATGCACTAGGAAGATGCCTCCAAACAGGCTGCGGAAACTGTAATGGAACTGCAGCTGCCTACCTGATACTGACTGCTGGGTGCCAGCACAGCTTAGTGTTCCCTGTAGACTGGACTCTGGGCTTCAACAGCTAGGGAGCCCCTCCCTCTCCTACCCTCAGGCCTGACTCACTCGCAGAGGGCATTTCCAGAGCAAACAGGCTGAATTGTGGCTTATAGCCCACAGCATCTTCTCAGAACCAAGAATTTTGCCTTGTGACCCAATACTTCACAGTGTGATTCAGTCCTCAAGGTTGGGACCCATGATATACACCTGTTCTGGGAGTGGGGACACATGGAGATTCCCAGGATTGCTTTAATAAATGAAGATAAAACCACATGTGTGCCCAGTCCTGGGAGCCAAGCATGGTGGCATTTGTCCTTTTTAAGGAGGTCACTCTTACCACCATTATCCCTACTATAGTTTGACCTCAGGCCAAACTACAAGGAGGAAATGCAGCCCCACTCATTAGCAGAATATTGGATTAAAGACTTAATGAGCATGGCCCCATTCATCAGAAAGAAAGTGAAAGTGAAGTCACTCAGTCATGTCCTCCTCATGTTGCTCCTCTGCCCATGGAATTTTCCAGGCAAGAGTACTGGAGTGGGTGCCATTTCCTTTTCCAGGGGATTTTTCACTCAGTCGTGTCTGACTCTCTGCGACCCCATGGACTGTAGCCTACCAGGCTCCTCCATCCATGGAATTTTCCAAGCAAGTGTACTGGAGTGGGTGGCCATTTCCTTCTCCAGAGGATCTTCCCCACCCAGGGATTGAACCCAGGTTTCCCCCATTGCAGGCAGACACTTTGCCATCTGAGCCACCAGGGAAGCCGATCAGAGCAAGACTCTGTCCCAGAGGCAGTCCCTCTGATTAGGAAGCTTCTGCAAGCCTGTTATCCTTATCCAAGAGGACAGATAGAATGAAAACCACAATCACAGAAAATTAATCAAACTGATGATATGGATCACAGTCTTGTCTAACTCAATGAAACCATGAGCCATAACATGTAGGGCCACACAAAATGGACAGATCATGGTGGAGAGTTCTGACAAAATGTGGTCCACTGGAGAAGGGGATGGCAAATCACTTCAGTAATCTTTCCTTGAGAACCCCATGAACAGTATGAAAAGACCAAAAGATGAACTCACCAGGTCTGTAGGTGCCCAATATGCTAACAGAGAAGAATGAAAAATAGCTACAGAAGGAATGAAGAGGCTGAACAAAGCAGAAACAATTCTCAGGTGTGGATATGACTGGTAATGGAAGTAAAGTCTGATGCTGTAAAGAGCAATACCGCATAGGAACCTGGAATGTTAGGTGCATGAATCAAGGTGAATTGGAAGTGGTCAACAGTTGATGACAAGAGTTAACATTGACATTTTAGGAATTAGTCAACCAAAATGGACCAGAATGGGCAGATTTAATTCAGAGGTTCATTATATCTACTACTGTGGGCAAGAATCCCTTAGAAGAAATGCAGTAGCACTCACAGTCAATAAAAGAGTCTGAAATGCAGTACTTGGGTGCCATCTCAAAAATGACAGAATGATCTTTGTTCATTTCCAAGGCAAACCATGCAATATCACAGTAACCCAAGTCTATACCCCAACCACTAATGCCAAAGAAGCAGAAGTTTAACAATTCTATAAGACCTATAAGACCTTCTGGAACTAACACACACACACACACAAAAAGCCTTTTTCATCATAGGGGACTAGAATGCAAAAGTAGGAAGTCAAGAAACACCTAGAGTAACAGGAAAATTTGGCTTTGGAGTACAAAATGAAGCAGGGCAAAGGCTAATAGAGTTTTGCCAAGACAACACACTGGTCATAGCAAACACCCTCTTCCAGCAACACAAGAGAAGATTCTACACAAGGACATCACCAAATGGTCAATCAATTAAAATCAGATTGATTATATTCTTTATAACTGAAGATGGAGAAGCTCTGTACAGTCAGCAAAAACAAGACTGGGAGCTGACTGTGGCTCAGATCATGAACCCCTTATTGCCAAAATCAGACTTAAATTTAAGAAAGTAGGGAAAACCACTAGACCATTCATGTATGACCTAAATCAAATTCCTTATGATTATACAGTTGGAAGTGACAAATAGATTCAAGAGATTAGATCTGATAGAGTGCCTGAAGAATTATGAATGGAGGTTCATGACATTGTACAGGGGTCAGTGATCAAGACCATCCCCAAGAAAAGAAATACAAAAAAGTAAAATGGTTGTCTGAGGAAGGCTTACAAAAAGTTGAGAAAAGAAGAGAAGCTAAAGACAAAGGAGAGAAGGAAAGCTATGCCCATTTGAATACAGAGTTCCAAAGAATAGCAAGGAGAGATAAGAATGCCTTCTTCAGTGATCAGTGCAAAGAAATAGAGGAAATGAATAGAATGGAAAAGACTTGGGATCTCTTTAAGAAAATTAGAGATATCAAGGGAACATTTCATGCAAAGATGGGCTCAATAAGGGACAGAAATGGTATGGATCTAACAGAAGCAGAAGATATTAAGAAGAGGTGGAAAGAATACACAGAAGAACTGTGCAAAAGAGATCTTCATGACCCAGATAACCATGATGGTGTGATTACTCACTTAGAGCCAGACATCCTGGAATGTGGAGTCAAGTGGACCTTCAGTTCAGTTCGGTTCAGTTCAGCAGCTCGGTTGTGTTCGACTCTTTGGGACCCCATGATTCACAGTAGGCCAGGCCTCCCTGTCCATCATCAACTCCCAGAGTTTACCCAGACTCATGTCCATCGACTCGGTCATGCCATCCAGCCATCTCATCCTCTGTCATCCCCTTCTCCTCCTGCTCTCAATCCCTCCCAGCATCAGGGTCTTTTCCAATGAGTCAACTCTTCGCATGAGGTATTGGAGTTTCAGCCTCAGCATCAGTCCTTTCATAGAATACCCAGGGCTGATCTCTTTTAGAATGGACTGATTGGGTCTCTTTGCAGTCCAAGGGACTCTCAAGAGTCTTTTCTCCAACACCATAGTTCAAAAGCATCAATTCTTCAGTGTTCAGCTTTCTTCACAGTCCAACTCACATCCATACACGACCATTGGAAAAACCATAGCCTTGACTAGACAGACCTTTGTTGGCAAAGTAATGTCTCTGCTTTTGAATATGCTATCTAGGTTGGTCATAACTTTCCTTCCAAGGAGTAAGCGTCTTTTAGTTTCATGGCTTCAGTCACCATCTGCAGTGACTTTGGAGCCCCAAAAATAAAGTCTGACACTGTTTCCACTGTTTCCCCATCTATTTCCCATGAAGTGATGGGACCAGATGTCATGACCTTCGTTTTCAGAATGTTGAGCTTTAAGCCAACTTTTTCACTCACCTTTTTCACTTTTATCAAGAGGCTTTTTAGTTCCTCTTCACTTTCTGCCATAAGGGTGGTGTCATATCTGAGGTTATTGATATTTCTCCCTTAGGAAGCATCTGTATGAACAAAGCTAGTGGAAATGAGGGAATTCCAGCTGAGCTATTTCAAATCCTAAGAGATAATGCTGTGAAAGTGCTGCACTCAATATGCCAGCATATTTGGAAAACACAACAGTGGTTACGGGACTTGAAAAGGTCAGTTTTCATTCCAGTCCCAAAGAAAGGCAATTCTAAAGAATGTTCAAAGTACTGCACAATTGCACTCATTTCACAGTTTAACAAATTAATGCTTAAAATCCTTCACGCTAGGCTTCAACAGTATGTGAACTGAAAACTTCAGATGTTTAAGCTGGATTTAGAAAATGCTGAGGAACTAGAGATCAATTGCCAACATCTGTTGGATCATAGAAAAAGCAAGAGAATTCCAGATAAACATCTACTTCTGCTTCATTGTGCTAAATCTTTTGTCTTTTTGGATCACAGCAAACTCTGGGAAATTATTAAAGAGTTCAGAATACCAGACCACCTTATCTGCCTCCTGAGAAACCTATATGAAGGTCAAGAAGCACCAGTTAGAACTGGACATGGAACAATGAACTCGTTCCAAACTGGGAAAGGAGTACATAAAGGCTGTATATTGTCACACTGCTTTCATTTCAGTTACTCAGGTGTGTCCAACTCTTTGAGACCCCATAACTGCAGTATGCCAGGCTTCCTTGTCCATCACCAACTCCCTGAGTTTGCTCAAACTCATGCTCATCAAGTTGGTGATGCCATCCATCCAAACATCTCATCCTCTATCATCCCCTTCTCCTCCTGCCTTCAATCTTTCCCAGATTCAGTGTCTTTTGCAGTGAGTCTTTCTTCACATCAGGTGGCCAAAGTATTGGAGTTTCAGCTTCAGCATCAGTCCTTCCAATGAACATTCAGGACTGTTTTCCTTTATGAATGACTGGTTTGATCACCTTGCAGTCTAAGGGAGTCTCAAGAGTCTTCTCTAATACCACAGTTCAACGGTATCAATTCTTCAGTGCTCAGCTTTCTTTATAGTCTAACTCTCATATCCATACATGATTACAGGAAAAACCATAGCTTTGACTGGATGGACATTTGTTTGCAAAGTAATGTCTCTGCTTTTTAATATGCTGTCTAGGTTGGTCATAACTTTTCTTCCAAGGAGCAAGCATCTTTTAATTTCATGGCTTATTTAACTTACATGAAGAGTACACCATGCAAAATGCCAGATTGGATGAAACACAGCTGGAATCAAGATTGCAACGAGGAATATCAATAACCTCAGATATGCAGATGACACCACCCTTATGGCAGAAAGCAAAGAGATACTAAAGAGCCTCTTGATAAAAGGGAAAGAGGATAGTGAAAAAGCTGGCTTAAAACTCAACATTCAAAACCCTTAATAATTGTCAAAATAGAATTTAAGGTAAGAATGAAAATGGGTCAAATTTATTAGATCTTATAAAAGGTACAATAACTGAAGTTATATTCATCATAAACATGAATATAAACAATTTCAAATATATATTGATAACTTCTCACAGAAACATAAAGTAAATGTAAATCAGGAATTGTAATTGGAAATTTTAACATGCTCTCAGAAACATTGAGATAAAGCTGTCAAAAATACATTTGATTGTATATTAAAAATTTTCAACAAACAAAGCCTTGAATGAATAGTGTTCTGTCCAGTTATTTTGATGTAGGTTTTCTTGTCATTCAAAAATTAATTAAACATCCATGTGAAGTCCATTCAAACATTTTCAGAATTATCAAGAGGCAAAAAATTGTCTGCTACAGGAAAGCAACTTCAATCTTCTGCTTTTCATTTCCAAAGTGTTTAAACAAGTGGGGATCAGTAGGTTCACGAAGTTAAATGCCTCACAGCAAAAATCCAGGCTTTCTCTCAGATTCTTCAGCCGCAATTTGACAATTTTATGAATCACTACTTGTTTATATGTTTTTATTTGCCCAAATGGCAAGCATAGTATTATTAACAATCTCAGATATTCCATTTCTAAACAGAGGATCAAGTATTTACTTTCAGTTAAAGATTTTAATAACAGGAAATTTGCAGATTTTGAATATTTTAAATGGAGCACATCAAATAGAAATTCATTTATTGATGTCATCCAAGTACATATAAGATGAAAAAAAAAGAAAAAAACTCTTTGCTGCACAAAGAGATTTTAGTAGTTCCATGTAGCAGCATGCTACATGGAAAGCATCCCTAATTCCTAGTAACCTTTTTAACACTAGGAGACAAATGTTCTAGATTGGGTGGTATCATTTGTCACAGGTACTGCTTCACTTTTCTTCCTGAATAAGCTGCAAACCAGCTTACTCACTGCCAGGAAATAAAGCTGTATCAAGGTCTTTCCAATTGTGAGGAGTTCTGTTTGACAACTGGAAATGGAATATGCAATATGGCAGGATGCTTCATGGGAAGGGTTTGATTGAGGATAGCTTGAATTCCCAGGCACTTTGAACAAAATCATCTTTTCATGAGAGATATCAGTGCTCTGACATACTCTCAGGTTGGATACATCTAAATACATCTGAACATATCTAAAGGTTTTTTAGCCTTAAAGGCTTTAGGTACCACTGGCATAAAAGTTTGCCTCTCTATAAATACTGTGGTTTTATGGCCATTAGGTTCTTCTGAAATGAAAACCAAAAGTAATTTCAATTTTATTTAACTTTCTTTATTTTGACGGTTTCCAGCTTAAGTTATGCCCAATATAATCAATGGCAAAAAGATGTGTTTTAATTATATCAACCAGAAGCTATTCTAAATAAAGTATGGTGTGAACTCAGGTTGGATACATCTAAATACATCTGAACATATCTAAAGGTTTTTTAGCCTTAAAGGCTTTAGGTACCACTGGCATAAAAGTTTGCCTCTCTATAAATACTGTGGTTTTATGGCCATTAGGTTCTTCTGAAATGAAAACCAAAAGTAATTTCAATTTTATTTAACTTTCTTTATTTTGACGGTTTCCAGCTTAAGTTATGCCCAATATAATCAATGGCAAAAAGATGTGTTTTAATTATATCAACCAGAAGCTATTCTAAATAAAGTATGGTGTGAGTAATGACTACACTTACATATGTGTGCACAGTGGCATTTTATGCCATTTACAGCAAAGACATAAAAGCATTGACGTAATTTTTTTTTATGTACAAGAAGACATTTCTCAACGTGACAGAAAAATAATCGAAGAAATTGATGTGTGTATGTGTGAGATTGTATATGATATATTTTCTGGGCCACGCCCAGTTAACTGAACTCCTAAAGACCATTCATAAGTAAAGATTAAAGCTCCTGATCCAGAGGAATTTTAAAGAGTCTACTTTTACCAAAATTGGGTGCAAGATCAGAGCTATATTGATTTGTAACTCAAATATAAGGTTAGTCCTGCCCCTTATTGGCATGAACTGGAGACTTCCAGGGGTACTTCAAGAAATGTCACTGCTTTAATTGAGCAAGGGTCCCTTGCTCATAAATCTGTAATCAATCTCTATTTTAGTCTAATAAATCAGACTCCTTAATTTTGGTATTCAAGACACTCATGATTTCCAACCTTACTTTCAATCATTTTCCAGCAGAAAAACTGCGTTATAGCTAGATGGAACCGCTGAGTTACTGTGCATATGTGTAGCCTTCCCTTACCTCCATTAAAAATACATTTTGTTCCTTCCACACACCTTTTTTTAAGGACTAAATATTGCTCACCTTTTGCAATCCAGTTTAAACTTTACACCTTCTATATTGTCTGTTTTAATCAAGTCAGTTTCAAAAGAGATTTCTTCAGCCTAGAGACTCTCTTGAGACTTTTCTATGCAATTCTAGTATGGAAATTTCCACATTTATCCTGTATTCATCATATTTATGTTTATTTTTATTAACACTGTCCTTCTTGATTTATCCTTGTAAATTCTGTATCATTTCAGTGCTTTGCAAACATTAGTCATTCATTAGTTACTTATTGAGTGAATGGATCAACAAATTAAGTAATAATGAAGGGTAGACTTTTTTCTTAATAATACTTTACTTTCGCTTATGCCACCTGTCAACTCAAGTTAGCAACAACTCTTGCTTTCAATAATTTCATGACTGATTATCTGTTTAGCAGCACCTAATGAGAAAGCAATTCTTAACTGGGAGAATATTGATCCAAAGAATATCTGTTTTGCTATAGTTAATGCTTCTGTGCAAATAACAAATGTCCAATGGTCAAGATTTAACAATATTAGATGTATTTTTTTAAGTCTTGAAATTCTACTTATACAGAATGACACAATATGAAAATTTTTATGATAGAGCTATATTTTATGTTAAAGGCTATTTGTGATCTGATTAATGCATAAGAATCTGTTATAAAGCAGGCACTGTGTACAGACTACATCAAACTGCAGAAAAGCCCTTATGCTAGCCCTTATATCAGCCCTTATGTAATTTCATTCCTTAGATGAAGATGGTCCACAGAGTTCAGGCAACTTCATGTCATACAAGGCTTGACTAATAGTTTCAAGGTTCATGGGATTCCCTGGTAACTAAAGCCAGTAAAGAATCTGCCTGCAATGCAGGAGACCCCGATTTGATTCCTGGGTTGGGAAAATCTGCTGGAGAAGGGATAGGCTACCCACTCAAGCATTCTTGGGCTTCCCTAGTTGCTCAGATGGTAAAGAATCCGCCTGCAATGTGGGATACCTGGGTTCATCCCTGGGTTGGGAAGATCCCTTGGAGGAGGGAACAGCTACCCACTCCAGTATTCTGGCCTGGAGAATTTCATGGGTTGTATAGTACATACTTGAACCGTGAACTCCCTGATGTTCAAGCTGGTATTAGAAAAGGCAGAGGAACCAGAGATCAAATTGCCAACATCCGCTGGATCATGGAAAAAGCAAAAGAGTTTCAGAAAAACATCTATTTCTGCTTTATTGACTATGCCAAAGCCTTTGACTGTGTGGATCACAATAAACTGTGGAAAATTCTCAAAGAGATGGGAATACCAGACCACCTGACGTGCCTCTTGAGAAATCTGTATGCAGGTCAGGAAGCAACAGTTAGAACTGGACATGGAAAAACAGACTGGTTCCAAATAGGAAAAGGAGTACATCAAGGCTGTGTATTGTCACCCTGCTTATTTAACTTCTATGCAGAGTACATCATGAGAAATGCTGGACTAGAAGAAACACAAGCTGGAATCAAGATTGCCGGGAGAAATATCAATAACCTCAGATATGCAGATGACACCACCCTTATGGCAGAAAGTGAAGAGGAGCTTTAGCTCCTCTTGTTGAAAGTGAAAGAGGAGAGTGGAAAAGTTGGCTTAAAGCTCAACATTCAGAAAACGAAGATCATGGCATCTGGTCCCATCACTTCATGGGAAATAGATGGGGAAACAGTAGAAACAGTGTCAGACTTTATTTTTTTGGGCTCCAAAATCACTGCAGATGGTGACTGCTGCCATGAAATTAAAAGACGCTTACTCCTTGGAAGAAAAGTTATGACCAACCTAGCAAATTAGTACAGCCACTATGGAGAACAGTGTGGAGATTCCTTAAAAAATTGCAAATAGAACTGCCTTATGATCCAGCGATCCCACTGCTGGGCATACACACCGAGGAAACCAGAATTGAAAGAGACACATGTACCCTAATGTTCATTGTGGCACTGTTTATAATAGCCAGGACATGGAAGCAACCTAGAAGTCCATCAGCAAATGAATGGATAAGAAAGCTGTGGTACATATACACAATGGAGTATTACTCAGCTATTAAAAAGAATACATTTGAATCAGTTCTAATGAGGTGGATGACGCTGGAGCCGATTATACAGAGTGAAGTAAGCCAGAAAGAAAAACACCAATACAGTATACTTACACATATATATGGAATTTAGAATGATGGTAATGATAAACCTGTACNATGGACAGGGAGGCCTGGCGTGCTGCGATTCATGGGGTCGCAAAGAGTCGGACACGACTGAGTGACTGAACAGAACGGAATAGTACATGGGGTCTCAAGAGTCAGACATGGCTGAGCAACTTACACTTTCAAGGTTCATATTAAAGCTTGTTCTCTTTCCACTATAATAAACTTGTTATTAAACATTGGGGATATCAGATATAGAATATTCGGAAATGGCAATCCACTCCAGTATTCTTGCCTGGAGAATCCCATGGACGGAGAAGCCTAGTAGGTTACAGTCCATGGGCTCGCAAAGAGACAGACACGACTGAGCGACTTCACCCACCCACCCCAAACAAACTCTTGACGCAGGAGTCCAACAACCGGCTCCAAAAAAGAAATTAGACTCAAGTAGGTAGGATTGTAAAGCGTTCATTCTGGGATGATAGAATGTTATTATCTGTCCATGCATGCTATGTTGCTTCATTTGTGCCAACTCTCTGTGACCCTATGGACTTTTGCCCGCCAGGCTCCTCTGTCCATGGCATTCTCCAGGCAAGAATACTGGAGTGGGTTGCCATGCCCGTCTCCAGGGGATCTTCCTGACCTAGGGGTTGAACCTGTATCTCTTATGTGTCTTGCATTGGTAGGTGGGTTCTTTACCACTAGAGCCAGCTGGGAAGCCCCAGAATATTATGATATGTAAGAGCAAAATTTAAACTGTGCAACTGGTGTTAACAAACAACATAATTTGTGGCAAAGTAATAATACCTTTAAAATGAGATTTTAAACAGCTTCTTGCTTTCGTATACATGTGACTATTCCTATAATATAATTGGGCCTCTTCCTTTAATATAAATTTGTTTTTCCAATTATTCATTGTTTCAGAGCAGCAAAAACTTCCAGTCTAACAAATTGTTACTTTCTCACCCTCCATCTCCTCTGCCTTCTTTCATCTGGTTTTGCTTTTATGTATGTATATGAAATACTTTCAAGTTTGTTTTTTTTTTTAAAGAAAGTAATACATATGTTTGACATGGGAAATATTTAGTAAATATTCAATAAATAATACATTTTGGGGAAAGATTTCAATCAATTTTGACTAAAACTGGATATATTACTTGCTAAGTAAGTAAGTAAGTAGTCACTCAGTCGTGTCCGACTCTTGTGACCCCATGGACTGCAGCCCCCCAGGCTCCTCAGTCCATGAGATTCTCCAAGCAAGAATACTGGAGTGGGTTGCCATTTCCTTCTCCAGGGGATCTTCCTGACCCAGGGATCAAACTGTCTCCCGCATGGGAGGCAGACGCTTTAACCTCTGAGCCACCAGGGAAGTCCAGGGCTTCCATAAAAATAATATCATAGACTAGGTGGTAAACAATAGAAGCTTAGTTTTTTCACAATTCTGGAGATTAGAGGTCCAAGATCAAGTTATTTGCAGGAGTGGTGTCTTCTGAAGGTTCTCTTCTTTTCTTGCAGATGGCTTACTTTCCACTGTGTCCCACATGGCCTTCTTCTTGACTATGTTGTTTGTGTTCTAATTTCCTCCTCTTTTAAGGACACTAGTCATATTGGATTAGAATGAAAATGACTTCATTTTAACAATCGCCTCTGGAATGACTTGAATATACCAATTTGGGGAGGGGGCACGTCTGAGCCCATAGCACATGGGGATCGAGACTATAATTCCAGGAAATATGTTATGAATGAAATTAATGATATTCAATAGAAACAGTGGAACATCATATACAGGGAATGACTTTATACTGTAAATACAAGTGATGCATTAAGTATTTTTGATCAAGTAAATGATGAAAAGACCATTTTCCTCCCAAACGTTTTTGGTTGTGATCAAACATTTAATAAATACTTAAAAATTAGACAATTAACAAAATGTAGAGAAATGTGGATTAAGTTTTCAGTTCAGTCACTCAGTGGTGTCCAACTCAATGGACCCCATGGACTGCAGCACATCAGGTTTCCCTGTGCATCACCAACTCCTGGAGCTTGCCAAACTCATGTCCATCGTCCCCTTCTCCTCCTGCTTTCAATCTTTCCCAGCATCAGGGTCTTTTACAATGAGTCAGTTTTTCATATCAGGTGGCCGAAAAATTGGAGTTCCAGCTTCAGCATCAGTCCTTCCAATGAATATTCGAAACGTATTCCTTTAGGATGAACTGGTTTGATCTCTTGAAGTCCAAGGGACTCTCAAGAGTCATCTCCAACTCCATAGCTCAAATGCATCAATTTTTTGGCACTCAGCTTTCTTTATGGTCCAACTCTCACATCCAAACATGACAACTGGAAAAACCGTAGCTTTGACTAGGTGGACCTTTGTTGGCAAAGTAATGTCTCTGCTTTTTAATATGCTATCTAGGTCGGTCATAGCTTTTTTTCCAAGGAGCAAGCATCTTTTAATTTCATGGCTGCCGTCACCATCTGCAATGATTTTGAAACCCAAGAGAATAAAGTCTGTTGCTGTTTCCATTGTTTCCCCATCTATTTGCCATGAAGTGACGGGACTGGATGCCATGAGCTCAGTTTTTTGAATGCTGAGTTTTAAGCCAGCTTTTCACTCTCCTCTTTCACTTTCATCAGAGGCTTAAGTTTACTCCATGAGAAAATTACAGACATAAACGTGCCATAATATGCCTGATATAAAGTCAATTTGGGCTTCCCTGGTGGTTCATTGCTAAAGAATCTGGCTGCCAATGCTGGAGATGCAGGAGAAGTGGGTTCTATCCCTGGGTTGGGAAGATCCCTTGGAGAAGGAAATGGCAACCCTCTCCCATAGTCTTGTCTGGGAAATCTCATGGGCAGAGGAGCCTAGCGAGCTGCAGTCCAAGGTTTGCAAAAGGGTTGGAATGACTTAGGGACCAACAACAACAAAGTCAATTCAGCACCAGCAAGTGTACGAATCAGAAACTTGGTTCATATTGACTGGAATTAATCTCTCTTAATTTACTTCTACTTTTCGTTTACCTTCTCCAGGAACTCTCTACTCAACAGAAAACCTTGAGAAAACTGTGTCTTGTATTTTCAAAGTGAGTGTGCAGATTCTTCCTGGTCACTTCCCTTTCACGGAGTTAACTAAGCTATTCCCTTTTAAATACCTGTTAAGAAGCCAGACTTAGTGAAGTGAAAAAAAAAAAAAATGAAAGTGTTAGTCAGTCCATTGTATTGAATTCTTTGGTACTCCATGACTGTAGCCACCAGGCTCCTCAGTCCATGGGATTCTCCAGGCAAGAATACTGGAGTTATTCTACCAGTTATACTGGTTGCCATGCCCTCCTCTAGGGGATCTTCAAAACTCAGGGAGTGAACCCTGGTCTTCTGCTTTATAGGCAGATTCTTTACCATCTGAGCCACAAGGAAACTTGAATCTTTTAGCTTCTGTGATGCTTTATTTGTATCTCATCTTTCTCAAGGGTGTATGGCTTCTCGCTTTGTATTCCCATGGCTCAACAGAAGGACCATTGACTATCTTTATTCAGAGGAAAAAATTAATGTATCACCATTAAAAGGAGGTTACAGAGCCTTGTTTCATATTTCCCCTACTTGATTTCATCATCAGCTTGAATCTTTCCTACTAAAGGTATTTCTAAAAGGAATTTGAACTTTCTCCTGTTGAAATATTTAGAATATGTTTTGAACATAATGCATTTTCTTCTATCCCTGATTCAACTATATTATTTGCCACTGCACAGCAAATATTGATTACTTGATTATTTATAGTCTAACAGAGAACACTTTTATTAAGAAGAGTTTTTTTCTTTATTATCAAAAGCTTATAGGTTAGGGGCTTGAATTAGTTTCCTTTAACAAAATCATTTGGAAGTCCACATGTCTTTTCTTTTTCATTTTGAAGATAAACTGCTCACTCTTTTCTAATTCACATAGCTCAAGCATGCCCCCTATGCTTTGCTGACCCAGCAAACTTCTTTTCCATTGTGAAAATTTGTTCACTTTCTCTCCCAACTGATCATTTTAGTAAAAGTTAAATATACTCACATAAAAATAAAAGCAGAGGAAAGAGGAGAGAGAGGAGGAAGAGGAGAAAGAAGATGAGAAGATAACAACTTGGTAGGCTGGAAGGGAGTTTTTGCATCTCTGAAGCAATCAATGATTAGAAAAATGAGCTTATATTGAAAGAAGAGGCTCACTTAATTTTTCCCAAATCATTTGTTGACTAACAACATCTGAAACAGCATAGGTCAACAACATGCACACACCAAAATTTGCCTATCCTAATTATATCCCTGATAACCCACATAAAACTTGAATTGACACATTTCTTCTGTACATACTTGCATTTCCATGTTGTTCTGCAGATTAAATTATATCATGTATGAAATCTGAAATGCTATAGGAGGCTAGGTACCTGAGGAAAAACATATTATAAAGCTGTCCTGTGTTTCATCTGCATTGCCTTGTTGCTAAAGATATGAAGACATAAGGCCTCACTACACCAAAGTCACATATAAATATTTTTTATCAATAATGTATTTTAATTTGAGATTCTGGGGACTTTTTCTTAGATAGGTCAATATCAACTGAATTAAGTTTTAGGGTGGGTTTCTATTCCTTAAACATTCAGACCTTTGAATCTGTGGCTTCCACATCTGCAGATTCAACTAAATGCAGATCAGAAAATATTTAAAGAAAAATTCCTTAAGGTCCTAGAAAGAAAAACTTGAATTTGCTCTATTGAGAACTATTTACACAGCAGTTACACTGTTAGGCATCATAAGTAATCTAGAGATGGTTTAACATATAGGTAAGGGTTGAGTTATGTGCAAATACTATGCCATTTTGTACAAAGAACTTGAGCATCGCAGATTTTGCTATCTGTGGAAGTCCTAGAATCAATTCCTCAGGGATAGTGATGGACAACTGCACATTGAATGACTCTTAAGAAACATGTGAGATAGTTAAGGAGAAACATCAATTTTGGGTTCAAGGATATAATGGTGACTTTCTGTTTATTTGTTTTGTTTCTCAATATCCATTGACATGTGTGATTTAGCAAACCAATTGTATAATGCATGCCTTGATCAATGTGGACACCTCTTCTGCAGTCTGGCTCTAATAAGGTATTCAATTGCAAAGACAAAAATTGTTGTTCTAGAAGAATAATACCAAGTACTTCCTTCTTTTATACATTAATTTCTGGTGTATTCAAAATGAAGAAATTCTCTTCTAAAAGGATATAACAGAAATAAATCTGTTACATACATAATGATATGCCTTGGGACTTGAGGTAGTTTTGCCCTTGTTCTTGGTGCCAAAAATTTTTCATAGCTGTGGCCTTTGTGATTCTTTTATTTTCTTTTTCAGAAAAGAAGATAAAGCCTATTGTTATGGACTTAATTTTATATCTCCTAAATTCACACTTAGAAGCCCTAGCCCTTAATGCAACTGCACTTGAAGATAAGAACTTGAAGGAGAAAATTAAGTTCAATGAGTAATAAGAATGGGACCCTAGTCTGATAGAACTGGAGTCCTTATATGAAGAGGAAGACATATCAGGGATGCATGGCCATAGAGAAAAGGCCATGTGAGGACACAAGAAGAAGGTGGCCATCCTGAAGGCAAAGAGAAAGGCCCCAAGAGTAACCAAACCTGCCCCCACCTTGATTTTAGACTTCCAACCTCCAGAGCTGTGAGAATATAATTTCCATTGTGTAAGGCACCCAGTATGTGGTATTTTGTTATGGCAACTCTAGCTGACTAATACAGTCAGACTTATAGCAGTGGGCCACTGCTGCTGCTAAGTCGCTTCAGTTGTGTCCGACTCTGTGCAACCCCATAGATGGCAGCCCACCAGCATCCCCCGTCCCTGGGATTCTCCAGGCAAGAACACTGGAGTGGGTTGCCATTTCCTTCTCCAATGCATGAAAGTGAAAAGTGAAGTCGCTCAGTCATATCCAACTCTTAGTGACCCCGTGGACTGCAGCGTACCAGGCTCTTCTGTCCATAGGATTTTCCAGGCAAGAGTACTGGAGTAGGGTGCCATTGGCACCTCTGAAATCAAAGTATTATGGGGAAATGTCAAAGTGATAGGCAAGGCTGCTCTGAGAGAAAAAAATATCATGTACTAATGAGTATTTATGAAATCTAGAAAAATGGTACTGATGAAACTGTTTACAAGGCAGGAATAGAGGCAAAGACATAGAGAGCAGACTTGTGGACAAAGCGGGTGAATAAAAAGGGGGAATGAACTGACAGAGTAGCATTGACATATATGTCCTGCCATGTGTAAAATAGCTAGTAGGAGCTGCTGTATAACACAGGGAACTCAGCTTGGTGCTCTGGGATGACCTAGACAGGTGGAATGGGAAGGTGAGATGGAGGCTCAAGAGAGAGGGAATATATGTACACAGATGGCTGATTCACATTGTTGTAAAGCAGAAACTAACATAACTTGTAAAACAATTATATTCCAATTAAAAAATAAACATAAAAAGAAGCATTGCTCAATTCTGTCTTCTAATCTTTCTTGGTCAATTTCACATTTTTTCCCCCCAATCTAATAAAATTATCTCCTAGCAAGGTAGGGGAGACTTGTATCAGGAGAAGTAGGCTAGATCTGTGTACTACCGTCAACAAAAGTAAAAAATACATCATTTTGGTCATGAGCACGAGAAAGCATAAGGCTTCAATATGTGAAAGTGAAAATTAATATTAGGAGAAAATAATCCAAAATATATTTGGAGGATGATTGAATCTACATAATTAATTCTCAAAGAAATATATGTTTAAGAGAGCATTTGACCAGTCTCCTTGGCTGTTGGTGCTTTGTGCTTCTGTGTAGATAGAATAATTTAGGCTATCAAAAGGAAAGTGCTATTCAGGGGGAAAAGTCGTTATCAAATGATTTTTGCACATGATCATTATGTGTTTACACATGGAATTTTTTCCCCACAATTCATAAGATGACTTGGGAGCCTGAAAAACCATAAGGGTAGTAAAATAGTCAAAGTAATTTGGAATCAGGAAGGCTGCATTATGACCATAATATAAAGGATTAGTATTTATCTATCTTGGAAAATAAAAAGAAAGAAAATGATAAGAATCTATATCATCATTAAGGATAGAAGATGGAGTGTAGACTTTGTTCATAAGATCAAATCCCATAGATAAAATGGATATTCTTCGAAGCTTGAACAATTTTAATCACAAAATAATGTTTAGCTTGAAAGAGAAATTTTTTTTTTTGGTAAATATGAGTATAACAAAAGTTACACTAATTTCATCTAATTTAATGTTATAGTATATCAGTAGCTATGCTGTTTCCCATGATTGATGACCTTTGGTAGAAAATATAGCAACTGAAAAAAAGAAAACCAAATGTTTCTCTTCTTTCCACATATCTAATAATGGAAGAATGACTCGTATCTCTAACAGACCCTCTGTATTTATACAACAGCACTAAGGCAATGGCACCCCACTCCAGTACTCTAAATACCACGGGCGGAGGAGCCTGGTAGGCTCCAGTCCATGGAGTCTCGAAGAGTTGGACATGACTGAGTGACTTCCCTTTCACTTCTCACTTTCATGCATTGGAGAAGGCAATGGCAACCCACTCCAGTGTTCTTGCCTGGAGACTCCCAGGGACAGGGGAGCCTGTGGGCTGCCGTCTATGGGGTCACACAGAGTCAGACACGACTGAAGCGACTTAGAAGCAACTAAGTTTAAAAAAGTTTTTCATTAAGGCTGAAGACTGTTTTTTTGTTTGTTTTTTTTAAAAAAAAAAAACACAACAACAACAACAAAATAAAACTATGCAATATACCACTCCTGTTAGAAGTAAATTTCCAAGATATTTGTTCTAATGTAGTTGGACAAGATGAGCCCAGTGCGGGGAGTAGGGGTAGAATGTGCACAAATTAGGACTAGATGTCAACCATGGAGTCTCATGGAAAATAGTTCTTTATGTTACTTAGTGAGTAAACACACACAAAATGAGGCATTTTAATTAAGACCCATGGTAGAGATATGAAGCAACATTTTCAAGCCCGAAGGACTACAGAGCTTTATTTGAAGAGAGACTGGGAATATATCCAAGACGCATAATGAAGAGATACTACTACCTCTGTGATGTTTTAATCACACATGCTTCTGTTGTTTTATCTATCCCATACTGAAATGCAGTAAAAACTAATTTTTCCATACCTTGGTAGTCAGTTATCTGACTAGAAGAATTGTTGGTTAGACCATTCAAAAATGAGTGTATTGTTTAAAATATCAAAATTAATCTCCAAAGATCGTTTTCTTCATTCGAGGGACAAATATTTTTAAACAGTACTAAGAAAATCTTCAAGCCAGTTTTATTTTTATAATGTATATAAAACAATTTCCATTATGGTTTGTACTCTGACTTTCAATTTCAACTCATTCCAAAATGTTCCACACCAACTATGGGTGTAACACACATGCCTTAAAAAAAAAAAAATCAATGTCTTCCATATTTTAAAAAAAGAAAGGAGTAGGAAGGAGCATTGTGAACAGCGCTTTGTTTGTCAGCACAATAAGTTTACAATTATATTTTAATTTGTCTTTTTTCTTCTTCCTCTCTTAATGTAGAGAACATAGCTTTGTTGCTGCTGCAGCTGCTTAGTTGCTCAGCTATGTCTGACTCTTTGTGGCCCTTTGGACTGCTGCCCAGCAGGCTCCTCTTTCCATGGGATTTTTTTAGGCAAGAGTACTGGAGTAGGTTCTTTACCTGCTGAGCAATGAGATCACCTCTAATATCCCAGATTAAGAAAGATTCATTTTTTAAAATAATACTGTCAAATATAGTTCATGTGATTCATAATATAAGTTGGTTTTGTTGCTTCAGATCTTTCAACTAACTTTGTTTCATTATTTTGAAATAATAAAGTTTATTTTTTTTAAGTGCTGTTACAAAGGAGAGAAAATTAAAATGTGTCTTGGCCATGTAGACAAATAACCACTGAAGAAGGCCAATTTTAGTGGCTAAAGCAGTCAGGAAAATATGAAAACAAAATTCTTTTTCAAAGCAGGAATATGTGACATTTTCACCAGTATGGGTTAACCATTTATCTACCTTACTTTGCTTCCAGAGGCACATAATCCTAGGTTACTTTTTTAAAATCATAAAATATGAGGGCAAAGTAAACATCCAAATTCTTTGCAAGGCAGCCATGACTTTATGACTTATTTCATATTACATTTCTTTGAAATTCAAAGATTGTAAAAGCATAAAAAGAAGGAAGGCTCTCATCACATGAATAAGTTAGGGGAATCAGAAAGACACTCTAGAATACTGAGCATTTGTTTAGGCCACATTTTATACACACCCATGGGTCAAATCTGATTGAAATGAAGAGCACACCATTCTTATATTTATAAAAAATTTCAAATGAATACCATCTCACTGTCGTATTTCAAGGAAAAGCAGTTGGAAAGAAGATAAAAATATTGTCTTACATATTTGCCTTGTATAACTCTCAGGTTTTGTTTTTTTTAAAGAGTTTCCAATCTTCTGGAAATATTTCAGAGTTAATGGATATTTTTTAGGAAAAAAAATATAGCATGCAGTTACATAATCTTATGCAGAGGCAATGACAGATCTTTTGCAAATAAATCTTTTCTTATTAGTGTGTCAGCAGCTTTTACTTTTGCCAAGTTAATCATTTAGCCAGCTGTTTTTCTGGTTTTGTCCTAGTCAGCAGTAATGGTAGTAAAAGTGGTGTTCTTAATACATCCATTTTCCCTCCTTTTTACCTTAGTTAATAGAAATAAACTCCTGTACAAATTTTCCCTCCTTGGGGAAATTACTCTTTTGAAAAAATGTGTGTGATCTAGGGGATGTTTAATTTAAGATTTGTTATCCTGTAAACTGGATCAGCTCTTAACAAATCTTCAAAATAGATGTGGTTCACTCTCTAGTTAACTTCATGATCCCATTTCCTCAAATTCCTTTATCAACTTTTTGTCAGGTGTCTATTATCCTCTTCAGCTATCAAACAAAGGGTATCCTTGAAGAGTTTAAGTAGTTCAGGACCCTGCCTAACTTCTCTCTGCCATATTCACCAATGTAATTAATTCTGTGTAGTAGCACTCAGGGGTCCCCTGGTGGCTCAGCAGTAAAGAATCCACCTGCAGTGCAGGAGCCCCAGGAGATGCGGGCTCAATCCCTGGGCTGGGAATATCCCCTGAGGAAGGCATGGCAACCCACTCCGATATTCTTGCCTGAAGAATCCCATGGACAGAGGAACCTGGCAGGCTACAGTCCATAGGGTCTCAAAGAGTCAGACATGATTGAAGTGACTTAGCATGTACAAACGTAGTAGCACTCACATGCTACAGGAAAATAATTTGAATAAATTAATCAAAGTAAATTAAATATATACACCTTTGGTGAGGGTACAAATTGGTAGATACTTTCTGAAATCCAATCTGGCAATATACTTTCAAACCTTCAAATATTATGTAAATTTTCATCCAGTAATTACATTTTGTAGAGCTCTATCCCAAGGGAATAATCAGAGATAGCAAAAAAAAAAAAAAAAAAGTGTGAATCACAATGTTATCATATGAGCAAAAAGGAAAAAATCTTGTGTTCAGCTATAGAATGGTTTTCTATGTTAAATAAACAAAATCACCCCTCCTCAGGCAACTGAACATAAACTATGTGGTGGTAACTCAGAAGACCACAGGACTATCTGCCACATGGGCAAATTAAATCTTAAACACAAGGTTTATTGTTTTCAAAGGAGGCTAAATTGACCCCAGATAGGCACTACCATTGAATTCCATCATAAGCAAAATCTTTCTTGGAGTAAAAGATCCCCAATTCAGACTTCTAAAATTCCTGTTTGTAAAGAAAATATGAGATAGCAGCCAAAGATCCCTAACACACAAGGAAATAAACAGACATGCTTGAGAGACAAGGGTAATAACCACTAGATATAATGCTTACTTACTTCATACTTTAAAATCAAATACTTCATGTAAGACATAATATAATACATATATGACATGAAAAAAATCCGAAATTGAACAATCACTAGCTGGGGTGGGAGCAAGTATGAAGGAAGGTCAGTCAGGTAAGTAAAGTGTAGATGAAGCAGGCCCTGATCTAGCAGGGGATGTGCAGAAAGCAAGCAGACAGCCATCTTGGGGTGCCTGATCATGTGTGTGTTCACTCAATAAGCTGTGTCCGACTCTGTGACCCAGTGAACTGCAGCATGCCAGGCTTCCCTGTCCTTCACTATCTCTGCACAAATCCATGTCCATTGAGTGGGTGATGCTATCTAACCATCTTATTCTCTGCATGCCCTCTTCTCCTTCTGCCTTCAATTTTGCCCAGCATCAGGGTCTTTTCCATTGAGTCAATTCTTCATATCAGGTGGCCAAATATTGGAGCTTCAGTTTCAGCATCAGTCCTTCCAATGAATAGTCAGGGTTGATTCCCTTTAGAATTGACTCTCTAGAGTCTCTTCCAGTAGCACAGTTCTAAAACATCAATTCTTTGGTGCTCACCCTTCTTATGGTCCAACTCTCACATCCATGCAGGACTATTGGAAAAACTAAAGTGATGTCCCCTTTTTAATAGACTATCTAGGTTTGTCATAGCTTTCCTTCCAAGGAGCAAGTGTTTTTTTTTTTTTTTTTAAAACATACTGCATAACAAATTAACTCCAAATATGTTAGCTGGATTATCTTCCTTATGGCCCCTTGAAAGTCTGCGATCAATCTATTGGCCTATTGGCTGTGACTGTGTCTCTGAAGAACTGGCTGAGTAGTAAGTTCTTCTTCTAAGGTCACTCACCACTCTTATAGCAGGAGGCTTCAGTTTCTCTCCATTTGGGTCTTTGGAGAGAGATAGAAAGGGAAAGAGAAAGAGAGGAGGGAGAGGAGCTGCAACAGATCATCGCAAATACAGTGGCATAGCACAACACACATGTACTGTTGCACAGTTCTGGAGGTCAGGAGTCCTAAAATCACTGGGTTGGCAGGGTTGTTCCTCCTGGAGGCTAAGGTATAATCCATTGACTTGATTTTTTTCCAGCTTTAAGAAGCCACCTGTGTTCTTTGTCTATGATGCTTTCTTATGGCTCCAGCCTCTGTTTTTTCATTACGTCTTTTCTGAGTCTTTAGCCTCCTGCCTCCCTCTTGAAAGCAACTCTGTGATCAGTCACATCTGCATCATCTAGGATAATCTCCCCAACTCAATACCCTTAACTTAAAAAAACTGTAATATCCCTTTCACCATTTAAGGCATATGTTTACAGATGCCTGTAAACACCTTCTAGGTGTTAAAATATAAACACCTTCTAGGATGTTGTGTCCATCACAGTCCCTTGTCTGTAAAATGAGGGTGTAATGATGCCTACTTCCTAGGGTTGGTGTGAAGATTAAATAAGTTTAGTTTTTTGTTTTAGTATTATTTTTAGCACTTAAAGAGTATGGTCCAGCGCACATGATATGCTATTAAAAAGTGTTTGATGAATGAAATAAAGAGCTGAATGATCTGGCTCTTTTATTGCTTAATTATTTTGGATTTGGATCACTTCCATTTTTACCAATTAGTGTGCCTGGTTATTTCTGACTTAATGCCAAACAATGCACCTAGAGCTACAGAGATAAACTGAAGGGCTTTCTATTCTATCGTGTTTCTTCAGAGAAGATGTGTGCTTGTTAATGTAATGGTGGCTAGCTAAAGTCACTAGCTAACCTGGTTTATCATACGCATGTTCAGTCATGTCTGATTCTTTGCTACCCCATGGGCTGTACCCTGCCAGGCTCCTCAATCCTTGGGATTTTTCCAGGCAAGAATACTGGTGTGGGTTTGCTATTTCCTTCTCCAGGGGATCTTCTGGACCCAGGATCGAACCTGCATCACCTACACTGGCAGACGGATCCTTTATCACTGAGCCACGTGGGAAACAGCCAACCTAGGTGCAGGTTTAATCAATCAAATAAAGGATTGAGACCACTGTGATCTCTGCATACCAAGTAACCACTCCTCCATAGCCCTGCTTCTCAGTGAGCTCTGGTAATGGTCTTGTCTTTTCAGCCTTAGGAATGGTAATGGCTTTGCATTACTGCTCTGGATGTCTCACCATTCCTTATTACCCCCCTACTCCCTGCCCAGAAGTAGAGGAATAATATAATCTGGGAATTTGTTATTTGTCTGCTCATTGAAGCATTTGTGTTTCCTGATGGTACCTTGGCTTATGCCACTAATAAATAAGAAAGCAAAAATAATACAACAGTAAAAGTGGTAAAATCAATTAAATATATCACTTAATTTATGTAATGTACAAAATTTAAAAGTGTACAAAAATACACAAAATGTATTTTAATTAGTTTAAAATATACAAAAGTGTATTTTAATTAGTTGATTTACAAGTCAGATTTGTTCACATCAAACTGTAAAATATATGATCTATATGTGTTCTAAGACATAACACAAATTTTTTTAATGAGTGTTGTCAGTTGTATTTAGCACAATTAAAATAGTACTATATGCAAATGTATCTTCCAATATATTTAATAATTATTTTGAAAGAGACTATTGTAATATCTGTTGTGATCATCAATCCAGTGGTCAGGTTTTAATGTGGTTACAGTGATGTGAAACTTTAAAATATAGCAGTAATGTTATAATTCATTTTCCAAAGATTATTCACTAGAATAATATATCTTATTATAAGCCCAAGGGTTTTTGAAATGGAAAGTAACCAGGCTCCTTTAGCAAAACTGATTAGTCTATCTTCCTACTTCAATGTGTTTATCTATTAAAACTAGACTAATTAGCAAATTCACTAATGAGGTTCCCACATCTGTTGTAAAGAAAAACCTTTTCTTAGCAGCCTTGTTATTAAAATAGTAAGTCAGACTAGAGCTCAGCTTGGCAAAATTCTGCAGTCTATACTTCAGAGATGCATGTATATTTTCCTTTACTGCCTGCAATGTTGCCTGGTAATAACAGGATCTCAGTTCAAACAAATAATTAGAGTTGATGATAAAAGGGTAAACATAACCCTAATTAATGACTTTGCTAATGACTGTTGCTTATTTAGGGTATTAAGCCAAATTCATTGTTTAGTATCTTCATAGCTACTAACCTATATGAAATAGTTAACAATTCATTGACTCAGTCTTAAGGCCTTATGTGATGGAGTGTGACTGTATCCTTGGGGTGATAACTAATTATTTTGCTTGTTTACTCTGCATTCTGGCCAGATCGTCTGCTGTGACTTTTCATCGTGGACTGGGCATTTCACTTCCATAAACTCATTTTGAAGGAAGTGACTGACTGTGGTTACTTTTGTAACCACACATCATCTGGGGTCACAGTGAAAAGAATGGCCCTGTATGAAAGATTACTCTCTACCTGCTTTCTTATTGTCTATGAGCAAAGCTTCTGCATAGTACCAGCTGGCCACAGCTAGGCCACTCAGATCCTCCCATTTTCCTTTGAATTCAAAACATGCAATATATTTTAAAAACTTTGAGACAAGAGATCATGGCCCCTGAAATAACTTCATGTATGTAGTTATGTTACATAACTAGCATGTATGTCTAGAAATGAGGTTGTAGATAAAGTCATAGCTTCTGTACTGGAAGGTTTGTAAACCACTTTAAAGATTCTGATCTTTATTGGAATCTTTGGCAGATAGAAAACCAGGAATCAGACTTAACATTTTTCTTCTTCTCCATCTTATTCTTACCTTAAATCTTCATTGACTGAGGTGACTAAGCATGTTTCTCTTATAACCTGGAAGATTATCTCATTTGATCATAAGCTTAGATGATAATTTTGTGTTCTTAGACTCGTTCTATACTAGATACTTGAGCTTTTTACTTTTACCCTAGAGTGATGTTTTAGCCTCAATTTCTGCCCCTATTAGGAAGTGTATTTTAAAACAAAATACCTTAAATTGCTTGTAATCTCTAGTAGATCATATTTTACCACTGCTTGAATTCTTACATCTATAGGCTTTTAATTCTTGAATGAGATTCAGGGTCAGAAGCTTGTGTCTTGGCTCTTCCCCTTGCTACCTAGAAGATATGGCACCATCTTATCTAAATCCCATAGTCTGAATTTCTTTTTTGGTAAAGGAATAACTTGTTTATTATGCTGTAGAGATTTGCTGAGAGGGAAAGTTAGAAAATCTAATTGAAAGTATTACATATATAAGCTGATGCATGAATAAATTATTATAGTAAAGTGAATCTGACTCATATATTATTGAGACTGGGCAATGAGATACAGATCACTACCATGGGCTTTAGAGTCAGATCTGAGTTTCAACCAAACTTTGCTAGTTAGCATGTGTATAAGCTTAGGAAAATTAATTAACTTCCCTAAATTTTATCTATAAAAAGGAGATGACAATATCTAATTCACAATGTTATGAGAAAGCTTTAATGAGATAACATACATGAAGATTTTAGGGGAAAAAAACCCCAAGAACTAGACACAATAAATATTCATCATTTCAGTTCAGTTCAGTCCAGTCGCTCAGTCGTGTCCGACTCCTTGCAACTCCATGAATTGCAGCATGCCAGGCCTCCCTGTCTATCACCAACTCCCGGAGTTCACTCAGACTCACATCCATTGAGTCCATGATGCCATCCAGCCATCTCATCCTCAGTCGTCCCCTTCTCCTCCTGCCCCTAATCCCTCCCAGCATCAGAGACTTTTCCAATGAGTCAACTCTTCGCATGAGGTGGCCAAAGTACTGGAGCTTCAGCTTTAGCATCATTCCTTCCAAAGAAATCCCAGGGCTGATCTCCTTCAGAATGGACTGGTTGGATCTCCTTGCAGTCCAAGGGACTCTCAAGAGTCTTCTCCAACACCACAGTTCAAAAGCATCAATTCTTTGGCACTCAACTTTCTTCACAGTCCAACTCTCACATCCATACATGACCACTGGAAAAACCATAGCCTTGACTANCTTCCAAAGAAATCCCAGGGCTGATCTCCTTCAGAATGGACTGGTTGGATCTCCTTGCAGTCCAAGGGACTCTCAAGAGTCTTCTCCAACACCACAGTTCAAAAGCATCAATTCTTTGGCGCTCAGCCTTCTTCACAGTCCAACTCTCACATCCATACACGACCACAGGAAAAACCATAGCTTTGACTGCTGCTGCTAAGTCACTTCAGTCGTGTCCGACTCTGTGCGACCTCAGAGACGGCAGCCCACCAGGCTCCTCCGTCCCCGGGATTCTCCAGGCAAGAACACTGGAGTGGGTTGCCATTTCCTTCTCCAATGCATGAAAGTGAAAAGTGAAAGTGAAGTCGCTCAGTCGTGCCTGACTCTTAGCGACCCCATGGACTACAGCCTACCAGGCTCCTCCGTCCATGGGATTTTCCAGGCAAGAGTACTGGAGTGGGATGCCATTGCCTTCTCCGTAGCCTTGACTAGATGGCCCTTAGTCGCCAAAGTAATCTCTCTGCTTTTGAATATGCTATCTAGATTGCTCATAATTTTTCTTCCAAGGAGTAAGCGTCTTTTAATTTCATGGCTGCAGTCACCATCTGCAGTGATTTTGGAGCCCCCCAAAATAATCTGACACTGTTTTCACTGTTTCTCCATCTATTTCCCATGAAGTGATGGGACCAGATGCCATGATCTTTGTTTTCTGAATGTTGAGCTTTAAGCCAACTTTTTAACTCTCCACTTTCGCTTTCATCAAGAGGCTTTTTAGTTCCTCTTCACTTTCTGCCATAAGGGTGGTGTCGTCTGCATATCTCAGGTTATTTATATTTCTCCCGGCAATCTTGATTCCAGCTTGTGTTTCTTCCAGTCCAGCGTTGCTCCTGCTGCAAAGTCACTTCAGTCGTGTCCGACTCTGTCGACCCCATAGACAGCAGCCCATCAGGCTCCCCTGCCCCTGAGATTCTCCAGGCAAGAATACTGGAGTGGGTTGCCATTGCCTTCTCCAATGTATGAAAGTGAAAATTGAAAGTGAAGTCGCTCAGTCGTGTCCAACTCCTAGCGACCCCATGAACTGCAGCCTACCAGGCTCCTCCATGCATGGGATTTTCCAGGCAAGAATTAGGTTGCAATTACTCCATTAAGTACTGAAATCATTTGTTATTTCAGAATTCCTGTAGTCAGGAACCTCTTGAATTCTGCACCCCCCTCCACACCCCCTGGGGCTAGGTACATTTATTTGTTTGTTTTCAAAACTTACTGAGAGCAACCTGGTCCCAGTCATTGAGTTCCTGCAGGACACGGCCAGGTCTGGGCACACCACATAACTTGAGTAGCCCGCAAAGAAGGCAAGTGAGAGCTGGGACCGAGGGAGGAGAGGCCACAGGGGTCCGGGATGAGTCACTGGAGCATTCAGGCAGTGCCCGGTATAAAAGGTGGGCAGAGCCCAGGAGCCCAGGGGGCGCTGGCATGGGAAGTGGTGCCACCAGGCGGGTGTCCCTTTCAGCCAATGGCCAAGCGGCACACAGTCTGACGTCATCTGGGGAGACTTGGCAGGAGGCCCGTACGGCGCAGGTTACCAGAGTATCCTGCGTTACTAAGCATTACTAGGCAAGTTCTGACACAGTGTACTACGGGCCAAACGTCTCTTCCAGCTTCTCTTCTGCGAGTTAACCAAGCTGAGGGATACCACGGCGTTTAGCCTGAAGACCACTTCAAGCCTGCAGCTTCCTTCGGTTATTGTAATTAATTTAGAGGTCATAGCACAGGGAAAACTGATTTGAATAGTGACCGTCCTATCTAGCAAAATAGTCTTTTGAAAGCAAAGCTAAAAATTAAAAAAAAAAAAAAAAAAAAAGAGAGAGAGAGAGAGAGAGTTGAAGTTAGCAGCTATCCAGGAAACTGGAAACAACGTTTTTCCTTTTGCCTTACACATTCAGCTTTTCCCTTTGTGCGGAACACTCAGTATGCTGTTTACTGGGTGTTGAATGGCTAAGGGAAGGAAGGAAGGAATAAATTAAGATTGTGTTTTGCAGAAGAGTCCCAGCATATTCAGGTCACTTTATGCATTGAGGAGTAAAGTTAGAATCTGCAGGGGTATGCTGTGATATTTCTTTTCTAAAGAGTAGACATAGAAATATTTGGAGCAATAACAAGTCAGTCAACAAGATGGTGGTGATGATGATATCTAACATTTATTGAGCACTTAATAGAACCAGGCACATTTTCAAATGCTTTACTTATTTGTTTAGCTCTGCTGTGAGCATGTACTATCTCTATTTTTGTAGGAACAAACTAAAGCTAAGAGAGAGTAAAAGACTCACCCAAATTTATATGCTGTTAAATAAGAATGAGAAGAAAATAGAATGAGAGAAAATGGCCTGATTCCAGCCCCCCACGTTCCTGTCAGGTGGCAGAGGAACCCAAAGAACCTACCTGTTCTCCTTAGATGCTTGTAGGTGACTTAGGAAGAGCTAGCACAGTCCAGATGTTTAAAACAGCCAGAGAATGTATGTAGGCAAGGAAGTTGTGTGTCTGCTTCTTGGAAAAGGGTTTGTGCCTCAAATCAATTGCAAACGTACTGGTCATTGCCATCTCAAACCTAGGGCAAAGAGGTTATGGTCCATGCCCTGATGTTTCAGGGATTGAAGTTGTTGGATAACCACAGAAAGAGAAACAAAACAGCTATATTCCTAGGTGTTTAAGGAGATGAGCTAAGACTGGTTTAGCATATAGGCAAGTGCCAAGAGAAAGGAATCACAAAGATTTCAGGTGCTAAAGATTTTATACCTTCTTTTCCATACTTATCCAGGTTCTTCTTCTCAATGAGTAGTATCTTTTTCTGTGTTTCTGCTTATGAGTTCAATTGCTGTGGATATATATAAGCTCAGGCTACAAGAAAACATCCCATCTATGTTATAACCAATGAGAAACCAAGAGAAAGAACAAGCATAGGTATTTTCTGTCCACAAATGCACAGGTGTATGTACACATTTACGTTTTACATGTTTTTAGTTTGTGCTGAATCTCTTTTTCATAATTGCTTGAAAGTGTCATTTCTCTTCTTGTCTCATCTGCTTTCCTTTGCTATCCTTCCCCCCAGGTCTGGTTGGCCATGTTTCTATTTATCATTTCTGCTCTCTCATTTTTGTTTACCAAGTCCTATTTGTCCTAGACTTTCACATTTTTTTCCCCTAGCCATGTTAGAATAAATACATGAGACAAACAAGTGTCTCTCTTGTTAATACTGATCCCATTTCACAGCATAAACTTTAAAATCTTATTACCCAACAGATAATACAGCATCTGACACATAATTAGTATTCAATAAATAGTTCATGTACAAATGTTGAATGACAGCTCTCTCTGCTCCTGTGTACTGCAGAGAGGGACAGCGAGCTTGAAGGATACAGACTACCTTCAGTTCAGTTCAGTTCAGTTAAGTCGCTAAGTCGTGTCCAACTCTTTGCGACCCCATGAATCACAGCACGCCAGGCCTCCCTGTCCATCACCATCTCCCGGAGTTCACTCAGACTCACGTCCATCGAGTNGAGCATTCTTTGGCATTGCCTTTCTTTGGAATTGGGATGAAAACTGACCTTTTCCAGTCCTGTGGCCACTGCTGAGTTTTCCAGATTTGCTGGCATATTGAGTGCAGCACTTTCACAGCATCATCTTTCAGGATTTGAAACAGCTCAACTGGAATTCCATCACCTCCACTAGCTTTGTTCGTAGTGATGCTTTCTAAGGCCCACTTGACTTCACATTCCAAGATGTCTGGCTCTAGATTAGTCATCACATCATCATGATTATCTGGGTCATGCAGATCTTTTTTGTACTGTTCTTCTGTGTATTCTTGCCACCTCTTCTTAATATCTTCTGCTTCTGTTAGGTCCAGACCATTTCTGTCCTTTATCGAGCCCATCTTTGCATGAAATGTTCCCTTGGTATCTCTAATTTTCTTGAAGAGATCTCTAGTCTTTCCCCTTCTGTTCTTTTCCTCTATTTCTTTGCATTGATCATTGAAGAAGGCTTTCTTATCTTTTCTTGCTATTCTTTGGAACTCTGCATTCAGATGATTATATCTTTTCTTTTCTCCTTTGCTTTTCGCCTCTCTCCTTTTCACAGCTATTTGTAAGGTAAATATTCTTTAAGGCAAGGATTACCAAACACTACCACTACCCCACCCGACCCCCAAAAATTCATTATTTCTGTCTCCTTATATAAGAACTTCATATTTCAGGTTGTATATTTTAACTAGTATATTGATTGTGACATAAAAGTTTTCTAAACTTAGTTCAGTGCAGTCACTCCATTGGGTCTAACTCTTTGCCACCCCGTGGTGTGCAACAATGCCAGGCTTCCTTGTCCATCACAAACACCCAGAGCTTGACCAAACTCATGTTCATAGAGTTAGGCATCCATCTCATGAAACAATCCAAACATCTCATCCTCTGTTGTCCCCTTCTCCTGCCTTCAATCTTTCCTAGCATCAGGGTATTTTCCAATGAGTCAGTTCTCTCCATCAGGTAGCCAAAGTATTGGAGCTTCAGCTTCAGCATCAGTCCTCCCAATGAATATTCAGGACTGATTTCCTTTAGGATTGAGTGGTTTGATCTCCTTGCAGTTCAAGGGACTTTTACAACATCACAGTTCAAACACATCAATTCTTCAGCGCTCAGCTTTCTTTATGGTCCAACTCTCACATCCATACAGCACTACTTGAAAAACCATAGCTTTGACTAGATGGATCTTTGTTTAAATATTCAGGACTGATTTCCTTTAGGATTGAGTGGTTTGATCTCCTTGCAGTTCAAGGGACTTTTACAACATCACAGTTCAAACACATCAATTCTTCAGCGCTCAGCTTTCTTTATGGTCCAACTCTCACATCCATACAGCACTACTTGAAAAACCATAGCTTTGACTAGATGGATCTTTGTTTGTAAAGTAATGTCTCTGCTTTTTAATATGCTGTCTAGGTTGGTCATAACTTTTCTTCCAAGGAGCAAGCGTCTTTTAATTTCATGGCTGCTGTCCATCTGCACTGATTTTGGAGCCTCCCAAAATAAAGTCTGTCACTGTTTCCATTGTTTCCCCATTTATTTGCCATGAAGTGATAGACCAGATACTATGATCTTCATTTTATGAATGTCGAGTTTTAAGCTAGCTTTTTCACTCTTTCTTCTTTCACTTTCATCAAGAGGCTCTTTAGTTCCTCCTCAATTTCTGTCATAAGGGTGATATCATCTGCATATCTGAGGTTATTGATATTTCTCCTGGTAATCTTAATTCCAACTTGTGCTTCTTCCAGCCTTGCATTTCTCATGATGTACTCTGCGCATAAGTTAAATAAGCAGTGTGACAATATACAGCCTTGATGTACTCCTTTCCCAATTTGGAACCAATTTGTTTTCCATATCTGCTTGTAACCGTTGCTTCTTGATCTGCATACAGATTTCTCAGGAGGCAGGTCAGGTGGTCTGGTGTTCCTATCTCTTTAAGAATGTTCCACCATTTGTTGTGATCCACACAGTCAAAGGCTTTGTGTAGTCAAAAAAGGAGAAGTAGATGTTTTCCTGGAACTCTCTTGCTTTTTCTGTGATTCTATGAATGTTGGCTATTTGATCTCTGGCTCCTTTGCCTTTTCTAAATTCAGCTTGAACATTCAGAATTTCTCAGTTCACTTACTGTTGAAGCCTTGCTTGGAGAATTTTGAGCATTACTTTGCTATCATGTGAGATGAGTGTAACTGTGTGGTAGTTTGAACATTCTTTGGCATCACCTTTCTTTATGATTGGAATGAAAACTGACCTTTTGCAGTCCTGTGTCCACTGCTGAGTTTTCCAAATTTGCTGACATATTGAGTGCCACACTTAACAGCATTTTTTTTTTTTTTTTTTTTAGGATTTGAAATAGCTCAACTGGAATTCCATCACCTCCATTAGCTTTGTTCATAGTGAAGCTTCTTAAGGCCCACTTGACTTCACACTCCAGGATGTCTTTTTTTTTAGGTGACTGATCATGCCATCATGGTTATCTGGGCCATGATGATCTTTTTTGTATAGTTCACCTGTGTATTCTTGCCACCTCTTCTTAATATCAGGTCTTGGTGGCTCAGACAGTAAAGAGTCTGCCTGCAAGGCAGGAGACCTGGGTTTGACCCCTGGGTCAGGAAGAACCCCTGGAGATGGAAATGGCAATTTGCTCCAGTATTCTTGCCTGAAAAATCCCTTGGACAGAGGAGCCTGGTAGGCTAGAGTCCATGGAGTAGCAAAGAGTCTGCCACAATGAGCGACTAAGATGACCTCTTAATATCTTCTGCTTCTGTTAGATCCATACCATTTCTGTCTTTTATTGTGCATAGCTTTGCATGAAATGTTCCCTTGGTATCTCTAACTTTCTTTAAGAGATCTCTAGTCTTCCCCATTCTATTGTTTTCCTCTGTTTCTTTGTACTGATCACTGAGGAAGTCTTATCTCTCCTTGCTATTCTTTGGAACTCTGTATTCAGATGGGTCTATCTTTCCTTTTCTCCTTTGTCTTTCATTTCTCTTCTTTTCACAGCTAGTTCTCCTCAGACAGCCATTTTGCTTTTTTGTGTTTCTTTTTCTTGGAGATGGTCTTGATCCCTATCTCCTATACAATGTCATGAGCCTCCATCCATAGTTCATCAGGCACTCTGCCTATCAGATCTAATCTCTTGAATCTATTTCTCACTTCCACTGTATAGTCATAAAGGATTTGATTTAGGTCATATGTGAATGATCTAGCGGATTATCCAACTTTCTTCAATTTAAGTCTAAATTTGGCAATAAGGAGTTCATGATCTGAGTCACAGTCAGCTACTGGTCTTGTTTTTGCTGACTGTAGAGCTTCTCCATCTTTGGCTGCAAAAATATAATTAATCTGATTTCAGTATTGACCATCTGGTGATATCCATGTGTAGAGTCTTCTTTTGTGTTGCTGGAAGAGGTTGTTTACCATGACCAGTGCATTGTCTTGGCAAAACTTTGTTAGCCTTTGCCCTGCTTCATTTTGTACTTTAAGACCAAATTTTGCCTGTTACTCCATGTATCTCTTGAGTTCCTATATTTGCATTTCAGTTCCCTATGATGAAAGGGACATTTTTTTTTTTTGTATTAGTTCTAGAAGGTCTTATAGATCTTCATAGAACTGTTCAACTTCATTTCTTCAGCACTAGTGATTGAAGTATAGACCTAGGTTACTGTGATATTGCATAGTTTACCTTGGAAATGAACACAGATCATTCTGTCACTTTTTAGATTGTACCCAAGTACTGCATTTTGGATTCTATGTTGACTATGAGGGCTACTACATTTCTTCTAAGGGATTCTGACTCAAATTTCAGTTCAGTTCAGTTCAGTTGCTCAGTCATGTCCAATTGTTTGCAACCCCATGACCTGCAGCACGCCAGGCCTTCCTGTCCATCACCAACTCCTGGAGTTCACCCAAAATCATGTCCATTGAGTCGGTGATGCCATCCAGCCAGCTCATCCTCTGTCGTCCCCTTCTCCTCCTGCCCCCAATCCCTCTCAGCATCAGGGTCTTTTCCAATGAGTCAACTCTTCTGGTTTCTCAAGAGGCAGGTCAGGTGGTCTGGTATTCTCATCTCTTTCAGAATTTTCCACAGTTTATTGTGATCCACATAATCAAAGGCTTGGGCATAGTCAATAAAGCAGAAATAGATGTTTTTCTGGAACTCTCTTGCTTTATTGATGATCCAACAGATGTTGGCAATTTGATCTCTGACCCACAGTAATAGATATAATGGTCATCTGAATTAAGTTCTCCCATTCCAGTCCATTTTAGTTCACTGATTCCTAAAATGTCAATGTTCACTCTTGCCATCTCCTGTTTGACCACTTCCAATTTACCTTGATTCATCTACTCAAGGTAACTTATCAGCAAATAGATTCTATTTATGGATAAAAGTGAGCCATGTGATATGGTAGAAAAGTGTGTACACTACTGTGTAGGATAGGTGGACATCCCTTAATTTCTCTTAAATTTTGCTTTTCTCCTTCCCGCAAACCTTCTAATGTGTCCTCTCACACTTTTAGAATGAAAGTGAAAGTGATAGTTATTTAGTCTTGTCTGACTCTTTGTGACACCATAGATTGTAGCCAGCCAGACTCCTCTGTTCTTGGAATTCTCCAGGTGAGAATACTGGAGTGCATAGCCATTTCCTTCTCCAGGGTATCTTTCTGACCCAGGGATCAAACCCAGATATCCTTCATTGCAGGCAAGTTCTTTACCATCTGAAAGCTGGAATCAAAAACTAAACCACTAAATACCAATTAGATTAGCCAAAATTTAGAACACTGATAATAACAAACATTGCTAAGATGTTGAGCAACAGAAACTCTCATTCATTGCTGGTGTAAAATGTAAATCAGCCACTTTAGAAGACAGTTTATCACATATCTAAATACACTCATCATTTGATTTAGACTCTCCTTGGTATTTAACCAAAGGATTTGAAAACATATGCACACAGAAACCTGCATATAGATGTGTAGAGCAGCCTTATTCATAATTACCAAAACATAGAAGCAACCAAGATGTCCTTTAGTCCATAAATGGATAAGCTGGGTATTTCTAGATGATGGAACTGTTGTTGTTCAATTGCTAAGTCATGTCTAACACTTTAGGACTCCATGGACTATGGCACACCAGGCTTCCCTGTCCTTCATTAACACCCAGAGTTTGCTCAAATTCATGTCCACTGAGCTGGGGATGCTGTCCAGTCATCTCATCCTTTATCACCCCCTTCTCCTCCTGCCTTCAATTTCCCCAGCATCACTGACTTTTCTAATGGTTCATTCAAAGTATTGGAGCTTCAGCTTCAGGCTTAGTCCTCCTAAAGACTATACAGGATTGAGTTCCTTTAGGATTGACTGGTTTGATTTTTTTGCAGCCCAACAGACTCTCAAGAGTCTTTTCCAACACCGCAATTAAAAAGGAAATTATTCAGTGCTAAAAAGAAGTGAACATCAAGCAGTGAAAAGACACAAAAGAACCTTAAATGCATGTTACTGAATGAAAGACACCAACCTGAGAAGCCCACATGCTGTATGATTCCATCTGCATGACATTCTAGAAAGACAAATCTATAGAGACAATGAAAAGATCAATGGTTGCCTAGGAAGAAAGATGAATAGACAGAATGCAGAGTTTCAGGACAGTGAAAATACTCTGTATGATACCATAATGATGGATATATGTCATTATATTGTTGTCCAGGACCACAGAATTCACAATGTAATGAGAGAACCCTATTTTATACTATGGATTTGGGGTTATTGTGAAGAGTTAATGAAGATTCATCAACTGTAGCAAATGTGCAACTCAGGTGGGAGTTTTTGATAGTGAGAAGACTAGGAATGGGTGAGGGCAAGGAATGTATGAGAAATCTTTTTACCATCCTGTCAATTTCTTTGTGAACCTAAAACTTTGCTAAAAAATAACATCTTAACAGACCCCCCAAAAAAAAAAAAAAAAGAAAAACAAGAATTCATCCTGTTATTTTACTCTCAGAACTATCTGGTCATTCCTCTTGGCTTACTCTCCTCCCCACAGTTCCAAACTCAGGCAGCACTCTTGCTAACATCATTGAAGTGATGATCCATGTTACATCTTGATCCTGAGTTCACCGACTTCCTCATCTCCAGTGCTTTTTTTTTTCTTTTTTTAACCTTCCCTCACTCTGATCCATGACAATGAAGGACCTTGTCATTACCAGTGACATTACCACTCCCAAAAACCAGCCACTGTAAAATTCCACTTTTCAAACACTGACTTTTTACTTCTAGCTTGATTCCTGAATTACTGCTATTGCTACACATCTTAGATTTTATCCAAACCCTCAAACATTCAATCCCATCACTTTCTCACTTAGTTTCCCTTTACTAGATTTAATGATCTGTTCATTCATTGTACTAAATTTAATGATGCATTATTATCAATATAGTAATTTCCTTTACATCAAATATCATCCTTTCCTTGGACTCTCTTGTTGAACTTGCTGTCAAAATTTCAGAACAAATAGAGTCTAATAGCTAAATTGTTAATGTCCAGACAAAAATAGCAAGACATTACTGAAAAAACATCATAGAGTCAAATTAAATAATTTATAATTAAATAAATAATATTAATAATACTTATGAAAGTAGACCACAAACTGGTACTTAATACTATCAGCAAGTCTATTATATTTTACTTTCCCATTTTTCAAGAAGTCTACATATGAGCCTCCACTTTCTCCCTCCTATCCATACTCAATCCTTTCTCTGACTTCTTCATTCACCCACTAAATCTGTTTTATCATAATAAATAGCTCTGTGCATGCTACCAATATACTCATCTTAATGAAAATTCTTTGTAGAAGTTGATATTGTTGAATATTCCCTCTTCTTGACATTTTCTCTTTTGTTAGTTTTCATGATGCCATTCTCTTCTGATTTTTAATCTACCCTAGTAACTACTCCTTTGTAATCCTCTTTATTCCAAATTCTTCCATATTCAATATCTCACTGAAGGTATATATCCATTAGGATTCCAGTTTGTGTCCACTTCATTTCTCTTACTAGATAAATTTGCCTACTGCATGTCTTTCAGTAATAGACAACAATGATTCCATATGTTGAATTTTTGCCCAGACTTTCACCTCTGCACCAGATTTAAATTTTCAGCCTCACAACAGATAGTTTCAACCAGATGTCTCACAGATGTCACAACTTAATAAATAAAAACATAAGTCTTCATTATTACCCAATCTTATTTTAGAGCTATCCTCTCACCCTATTACAGTCAGTAAAATTGTTACCCATTCTTGAATCATCTTTGTTTTCTCATTTTCAAACATCCTTCAGACAGAACTCATCAACAGACTTGTTGATTCAATCTCAAATGTCTCCACTTAGTTTCACTTCCACTGTCACTCTTCATGCTTGGGCTTTACATTGTTTTTTTTGTTTGTTTGTTAAATTGAGGTATTTTCATACATAAAAGTTTTATATATTTGAAGAGTACAACTTGATGTTTATACTATTCTTGTCTGGATTATTGCCTCAGTCCTTTGTAACTAGTGTTCGTAATCCAGTTTCATCTTTTTAAAAAAAATGTATCATCCAAAATATCTGCTGAAATATAAATAGACCCATGTAACTTCTCTGGCTAAAACTTCTCACTGTGTCTTATTCCACTTAAAATCCAAACTCTTACTCCACCCTAAAGGGCCTGTAAGATATAGGACCTCTCTGTTCAAGGTCACTTCTCTATTCAAGGTCATATCTTCTACTTTATCTTCACTTACATATCAGGCACATTGGTCTTCCTATAAGATCATTCCAAATCTTTCACATTTCAAACATATTTTTTAATATATGACTATAAATAAAATATCTGCTGAAATATAAATAGACCCATGTAATTTCTCTGGCTAAAACTTCTCACTGTGTCTTATTCCACTTAAAATCCAAACTCTTACTCCACCCTAAAGGGCCTGTAAGATATAGGACCTCTCTGTTCAAGGTCACTTCTCTATTCAAGGTCATATCTTCTACTTTATCTTCACTTACATATCAGGCACATTGGTCTTCCTATAAGATCATTCAAAATCTTTCACATTTCAAACATATTTTTTAATATATGACTATAAAAAAAATCTTAGTTTTCTTTAAAAAATTATTTCTTCTACCTTTACATAACCGAACCCTTAATCTGTTATGTTGTGTGTGTGTGTGTGTGTGTGTGTGTGTGTGCTTAGTCACCCAGTCGTGTCCAACTCTTTGGGACCCCATGGACTGTAGCCCACCAGGCTCCTCTGTCCATGGGGATTCTCTAGGCAAGAATATTGGAGTGGGCTGCAATGCCCTCCTCTAGGGGATCTTCCCAACCCAGGGATGGAACCCAGCTCTCCCGCATTACAAGCAGATTCTTTACCAACTGAGCCACTAGGGAAGCCCAAGAATACTGGGGTGGGTAACCTATCCCTTCTCCAGGGATCTTCCTGGCCCAGGAGTCATTACCAGCTGAGCTACCAGGGAAGCCCAAAAGGTGCCTCTGCCGCTGCTGCTGCTAAGTTGCTTCAGTCATGTCCAACTTTGAGCAACCCCATAGACAGCAGCCCACCAGATTGCTCCATCTTTGGGATTCTCCAGGCAAGAACACTGGAGTGGGTTGCCATTTCCTTCTCCAATGCATGTATGCATGCTAAGTCGCCTCAGTCATGTCCGACTCTGTGCGACCCCATGGACAGCAGCCCACCAAGCTCCTCTGCCCACAGGATTCTCCAGGGAAGAATACTGGAGTGGATTGCCATTTCTTTCTCCAAAAGATGCCCCTAGGAAGTATATAAAAAAATAACCTGTCCAGTAGAGTCAACCCTATTCACATAGCTAAATTTGGTGAGATTTTATACTCTGGATCTTTAAGGAGACCACAAAATAATGTGCTAAAAAGTGACTCACATTTTGTGATAATAAAACACATAGATTTTGAGTTCTTATATATAATAAGAATATATTATATATACACATTATATAATATGTATATATTATATATATTATATAATATCTATTATATAGTAATACATATGATAATATATGTATATATAATACATAACAAATTAAATAGTGTGCTAAGTTTTCTGTAATAAAACTGAACAGATACACTTTTTCTAAAGTGCTAATGAGAACCCCTAAACAATCGGACTGGAGCTTTTCAAGTGGAGCCAGGATCCTCTTCTAAATCATTTGCCATTGTTCTATTTGCCAAAGACATGTATGCCACGACAAATTCCTCTTGCTTCAAGGAATTCATTACTAATTAATCAAGTCCTTTATCTATGTCTCAGTCCTGTAAATACTGAGCTTTTAAAAGTTGTTACAGAAAAACACATATATTTTTAAAATATAGTGCTTAAAACTAGCTACTTGTTTTACATTTGAAACAAAGTGGCTGTGTGTTACTGAAGTTCTTGTTTTCTCTAACCAGAAAAATGTGTGTGCGTGTGTGTGTGTGCGTTTTCCACTGTAAGCAGCAGCCCTGCTGCTGGGTGATAGGAAAGGCGTTTTAAATCTCTTTGATGAAATGAGCCATTTTCTGCTTGGTTTCAAGCTTAAAATGGATCCCCCGTTGTGCAACCACAAAAGCACATTATATGTCTTCCATAACACTGCTAAATTCCTCTCTAAGAAATGTGAGGGAAATGTTAGAGTAATGTGTTTAATCACCGCATGCCAAATATTGTGCTGGCATCCCAGTATTTACTTACTTTAATAAATATATTTTAAGTGAAAAATACTCATATTACAAGAGTAATTTGAGAATTTAATAGTGCTAAACATTTTTATTTGTACTTTTGCCTCTAATAAGTGTGATTTTAGACATAAACAGTATTAAATATCTTTATAAACAAATGATTATCATATTCTGTTCATCAACATATAATTAAAGAAACATACAAATCAACAGCATATGAAAACTCTATATAACCATCCAAGAAAAGTTTCTAAGATAGCAAGAAATTATTTATTTAGCTGAGTAATAAAGAACAAGATATTAAGCTCACAGGAAAAAACGTGAGAGACAAAGTAGACAGCTTTTGTCATTGTGACAATATAATTAAGGACATAAGCAATAGCTAATCTCAGAATTTATTCTAGGTATTCTAGGTGTCAAATAAGCAGCAAAAAATTCCTTATTTATTTCTTAATAAAACTAGTGCTAATTAAGCAAGTAGATTAATACTTATACAATGACTTCTTTCTGGGCAAATCACAGGAACATAAACTAATAAGAAACAGGAGGTTAGGAATTAGGTAGATGGGCTGGTTATGAACATAGAAAGGGAGGAAATGGCATACTCTCATTCAGTTGTTCTAAAACCTGATGGAAATGGCAATCCACTCCAGTATTCTTGCCTGGAGAATCCCATGGATGAAGGAGCCTGGTAGGCTACAGTCCACGGGGTCGCAAGGAGTCGGACACGACTGAGCGACTTCACCTACCTACCTACTCACCTAAAACCTGATGATATCAGTCACCTGAAGGGGTTGTTAAAGTTCAGATTGCTGGGCTCCATCCACAGAGTTTCTCATTTAGTAGGTCTGGGACTGGATACTTGTATTTGCCTTTCTAACAAATCCCCAGGCAATGCTGATCCTGCCAATCTGGGAAATACACTTGGAGATCTGAATGTTCTTTTCTACAGTTAAAAGAGAGAAGTTCATTTTTACTTATGGTTTCCTTTGCTGTGCAAAACTTTTAAGTTTCATTAGGTCCCATTTATTTATTTTTATTTTTTAATTTTTATTACTCTAGGAGATGGATCAAAAAAGAACCTTCTGCAGTATATGTCAGAGTGTTCTGCCTATGTTTCCTCTAAGATTTTTTTCCACTTTATTTTTTATTTATTTCTTTTTCTTTTTTTTTCCTGTTTATTTATTTTACTTTACAACATTGTACTGGTTTTGCCATACATTGACTTGAATCCGCCATGTGTGTACANATAACCGAACCCTTAATCTGTTATGTTGTGTGTGTGTGTGTGTGTGTGTGTGTGCTTAGTCACCCAGTCGTGTCCAACTCTTTGGGACCCCATGGACTGTAGCCCACCAGGCTCCTCTGTCCATGGGGATTCTCTAGGCAAGAATATTGGAGTGGGCTGCAATGCCCTCCTCTAGGGGATCTTCCCAACCCAGGGATGGAACCCAGCTCTCCCGCATTACAAGCAGATTCTTTACCAACTGAGCCACTAGGGAAGCCCAAGAATACTGGGGTGGGTAACCTATCCCTTCTCCAGGGATCTTCCTGGCCCAGGAGTCATTACCAGCTGAGCTACCAGGGAAGCCCAAAAGGTGCCTCTGCCGCTGCTGCTGCTAAGTTGCTTCAGTCATGTCCAACTTTGAGCAACCCCATAGACAGCAGCCCACCAGATTGCTCCATCTTTGGGATTCTCCAGGCAAGAACACTGGAGTGGGTTGCCATTTCCTTCTCCAATGCATGTATGCATGCTAAGTCGCCTCAGTCATGTCCGACTCTGTGCGACCCCATGGACAGCAGCCCACCAAGCTCCTCTGCCCACAGGATTCTCCAGGGAAGAATACTGGAGTGGATTGCCATTTCTTTCTCCAAAAGATGCCCCTAGGAAGTATATAAAAAAATAACCTGTCCAGTAGAGTCAACCCTATTCACATAGCTAAATTTGGTGAGATTTTATACTCTGGATCTTTAAGGAGACCACAAAATAATGTGCTAAAAAGTGACTCACATTTTGTGATAATAAAACACATAGATTTTGAGTTCTTATATATAATAAGAATATATTATATATACACATTATATAATATGTATATATTATATATATTATATAATATCTATTATATAGTAATACATATGATAATATATGTATATATAATACATAACAAATTAAATAGTGTGCTAAGTTTTCTGTAATAAAACTGAACAGATACACTTTTTCTAAAGTGCTAATGAGAACCCCTAAACAATCGGACTGGAGCTTTTCAAGTGGAGCCAGGATCCTCTTCTAAATCATTTGCCATTGTTCTATTTGCCAAAGACATGTATGCCACGACAAATTCCTCTTGCTTCAAGGAATTCATTACTAATTAATCAAGTCCTTTATCTATGTCTCAGTCCTGTAAATACTGAGCTTTTAAAAGTTGTTACAGAAAAACACATATATTTTTAAAATATAGTGCTTAAAACTAGCTACTTGTTTTACATTTGAAACAAAGTGGCTGTGTGTTACTGAAGTTCTTGTTTTCTCTAACCAGAAAAATGTGTGTGCGTGTGTGTGTGTGCGTTTTCCACTGTAAGCAGCAGCCCTGCTGCTGGGTGATAGGAAAGGCGTTTTAAATCTCTTTGATGAAATGAGCCATTTTCTGCTTGGTTTCAAGCTTAAAATGGATCCCCCGTTGTGCAACCACAAAAGCACATTATATGTCTTCCATAACACTGCTAAATTCCTCTCTAAGAAATGTGAGGGAAATGTTAGAGTAATGTGTTTAATCACCGCATGCCAAATATTGTGCTGGCATCCCAGTATTTACTTACTTTAATAAATATATTTTAAGTGAAAAATACTCATATTACAAGAGTAATTTGAGAATTTAATAGTGCTAAACATTTTTATTTGTACTTTTGCCTCTAATAAGTGTGATTTTAGACATAAACAGTATTAAATATCTTTAAAACAAATGATTATCATATTCTGTTCATCAACATATAATTAAAGAAACATACAAATCAACAGCATATGAAAACTCTATATAACCATCCAAGAAAAGTTTCTAAGATAGCAAGAAATTATTTATTTAGCTGAGTAATAAAGAACAAGATATTAAGCTCACAGGAAAAAACGTGAGAGACAAAGTAGACAGCTTTTGTCATTGTGACAATATAATTAAGGACATAAGCAATAGCTAATCTCAGAATTTATTCTAGGTATTCTAGGTGTCAAATAAGCAGCAAAAAATTCCTTATTTATTTCTTAATAAAACTAGTGCTAATTAAGCAAGTAGATTAATACTTATACAATGACTTCTTTCTGGGCAAATCACAGGAACATAAACTAATAAGAAACAGGAGGTTAGGAATTAGGTAGATGGGCTGGTTATGAACATAGAAAGGGAGGAAATGGCATACTCTCATTCAGTTGTTCTAAAACCTGATGGAAATGGCAATCCACTCCAGTATTCTTGCCTGGAGAATCCCATGGATGAAGGAGCCTGGTAGGCTACAGTCCACGGGGTCGCAAGGAGTCGGACACGACTGAGCGACTTCACCTACCTACCTACTCACCTAAAACCTGATGATATCAGTCACCTGAAGGGGTTGTTAAAGTTCAGATTGCTGGGCTCCATCCACAGAGTTTCTCATTTAGTAGGTCTGGGACTGGATACTTGTATTTGCCTTTCTAACAAATCCCCAGGCAATGCTGATCCTGCCAATCTGGGAAATACACTTGGAGATCTGAATGTTCTTTTCTACAGTTAAAAGAGAGAAGTTCATTTTTACTTATGGTTTCCTTTGCTGTGCAAAACTTTTAAGTTTCATTAGGTCCCATTTATTTATTTTTATTTTTTAATTTTTATTACTCTAGGAGATGGATCAAAAAAGAACCTTCTGCAGTATATGTCAGAGTGTTCTGCCTATGTTTCCTCTAAGATTTTTTTCCACTTTATTTTTTATTTATTTCTTTTTCTTTTTTTTTTCTGTTTATTTATTTTACTTTACAACATTGTACTGGTTTTGCCATACATTGACTTGAATCCGCCATGTGTGTACACGTGTTCCCCATCCTGAAACCCCCTCTCAGCTCCCTCCCTATCCCATCCCTCTGGGTCATCCCAGTGCACCAGCCTCGAGCACCGTGTATCATGCATTGAAACTGGACTGGTGATTTGTTTCACATATGACAATTTACATGCTTCAATGCCCTTCTCCCATATCATCCCACCCTCTCCCTCTCCCACAGAGTCCAAAAGACTGTTCAAGACATCTGCTTCTCTTTTGCTGTTTTGCATACAGGGTTATCATTACCCTCTTTCTAAACTCCATATATATGCATTAGTATACTATCTAAATTCCATATATATGTGTTAGTATACTATATTGGCAGAGAAGGCAATGGTACCCCACTCCAGTACTTTTTGCCTGGAAAATCCCATGGATGGAGGAGCCTGGTAGGCTGCAGTCCATGGGGTCGCCAAGAGTTGGGCACGACTGAGCAACTTCACTTTCACTTTTCACTTTCATGCATTGGAGAAGGAAATGGCAATCCACTCCAGTGTTCTTGCCTGGAGAATCCCAGGGACGGGGGAGCCTGGTGGGCTGCCATCTATGGGGTCACACAGAGTCTGACACAACTGAAGCGACTTAGCAACAGCAGCATACTGTATTGGTGTTTTCCTTTCTGGCTTACTTCAGTCTGTATAATAGGCTCCAGTTTCATCCACCTCATTAGAACGGATTTAAATGTATTCTTTTTATTGGCTGAATAATATTCCATTGTGTATGTGTACCACAGCTTTCTCATCCATTCATCTGCTGATGGACATCTAAGTTGCTTCCATGTCCTGGCTATTATAAATAGTGCTGTGATGAACATTGGGGTACATGACGTCCTCTAAGATTTTTATAGCATTCAGTTTTATGATTAGGTCTTTAGTCCATTTTGAGTTTATTTTTCTGTATGGTGTTCTAATTTGTGTATAGTGAGTGTGGTCTAATTTCTTTCTTTTGTATGCAGCTGTCCAGTTTTCCCAGCACTGAGTATTGAAGAGCCTGTCTTTTCTCCATTGTCTTTTCTCCTTTGTCATGGATTAGGTGACCATAGGTGTATGGGTTTATCTCTAGACTTACTATCCTGTTCTATTGATCTATATTTCTATTTTTGTGCCAGTACCATACCATTTCGATGACTAGCTTTGTAGTATAGTTTGAAGTCAGGGAGCCTGATTTCTCCCAACTCTATTTTTCTTTCTTTCTCAAGATTGCTCTGGCTATTCTGGGTCTTTTGTGTTTCCTCACAAATGTTAGAAATCTTCATTCTACTTCTGTGAAAAATGCTATTGGTAACTTGATAGGGATTGCATTAAGTCTGTAGATTACTCTGGAAAGTATATTCATCTAATGGGAAAAGAATATTACAAATAAATTTACTGACAAAATATTAAAATAAAAACTTAAAAAACAGCTCATGCAGCTTAATATCAAAAAAAATTAACAACCCAATGAAAAAAATGGGTAAAAAATCTAAATAGATATTTCTCCAAAGAAGACATGGTCAAGAGGCACATGAAAAGATGCTCAGTATCACTATTGGAGAAATGCAAATCAAAATTACAATGAGGTATCACTTCTCATCTGTCAGAATAGCCACCATCAAAAAAATCTACAAATAACAAATACTACAGAGAGTGTGGAGAAAAGGAAGCCTTCCTACACAGTTGATGGGAATGTAAACTGATAAAGCCACTATGGAGACCAATATGGAGGTTTCTTAAAAAGCTAAAAATAGAGCTACCATATGATCCAATGATGATCCTCCATATATCTAGGAAAACCTAATTCAAAATATATGGGTACCCAGGTGTTCATTGCAGTACTACTTACAATAGCCAGGACATGGAAGCAAACTAAATATACATCAAAAGAAGAATGGATAAAGAAGATGAGGTACATATATAAATGGAATATTTTTCGGCCATAAAAAATGAAATAATGCCATTTTCAGTAACATGAATGGACCAAGAGATTATCATACTGAGTGAAGTAAGACAGACAGATAAAAGACAAATATAAGATATTGCTTATATGTAGAATTTTTAAAATGGTACAAACTTATTTACAAAACAAAATTAGAGTTGCAGATGTATAAAACAAACACACAAGGGTGGAGTGGGCTGGGGAGGTTGGAATTGACTTATATACTATGCTATATATAAAATAGATAATACTGAAGTGAAGTCGCTCAGTTGTGTCTGACTCTTTGCGACCCCGTGGACTGTAGCCAACCAGGTTCCTCCGTCCATGAGATTTTCCAGGCAAAATACTGGAGTGGGGTGCCATTTCCTTCTCCAGATCTTCCCGACCCAGGGGCTGAACCCAGGTCTTCTGCATGGTAGGCAGACACTTTACAGTTTGAGCCATAAAACACAGGGAACTCTACTAAATATTCTATGTGACCTATATGGGAATAGAATCTAAAACAGAGTGGCTATATGTATAACTGATTTACTTTTCTGTATGGCAGAAACTAACACAACATTGTAAATTCACTGTACTCCAATAAAAATTAATTTAAAAAAATAGAAGTTCAACTCAGCATGACCTAATAGTTGCTCAGGGTCATTGGTGTTATATATAGTGCGTGGTGAGAGATAGAAAACAAGGGCAGAAGCCAGGAGGTAAGAACATCCAATGGAATAGGGCTAAATATGAGGGAAGACAAAATTTTTCAGGACTTGGGATGTTGAACAATTCAGGGGTTTGAAACTCTCAGAGAGTCTCAGCCCAGCTTAGAAACTGAATTACACATTCATTAGGCTAGAACCACAGGCTCTGTCATGAAGCATCTTAACAGAAATCAGACAATTGGAGTAGCAGTATTTAAAATTCATCTCCTGTTTTGTTTATTTAGTAGAAAAAAGTTTGTGGTTCATGAAATTTGCAACTGTATACAGGCATCTATACAACTGTAGTTTGCAAGGTGCATCAGGGATTGACCAGATGCTCACCAAACCTGTTTTTATTTCTTCTTGAGCATACAAGTAGTTCAAACACTCTATCCTCCCTTTTAGTTAGCCAATGAGTTTTAGTCAATGAGATGTGATTTATGTCAACTTTTATACTGGCATTTTTTTTGTCTTTTCTTTTTTTAATTTATTTATTTTTAATTGGAGGGTAATTGCTTTACAATAGGTATGCATATGTCCCCTCTCTCTTGAACTGCCCTCCCATCTTCCACCCTAAACTGGCATTTTTAAAAAAACTTCTCTCACCATCCTGCATGCTTAGTCTCTCCCTTTCCCTGTATATTGTCTGATGGTAGAAGAGGACAAAGCCCAGTAATATGTCATAGTTACATGGTAGAAGGAACCTATGTTTATATTTTGGAGCAAAGCTCCTCCCCCTCACTCTCACTAATGGCATTACACTGTGACAGTGAATGACATATGATTCAGTGGGCTAATACACCGAGATTTGTTTTTGTTTTCTTTTTGGTGTGTATGTGTGTGCAGACATTTAAAAAAATTATTCATGTATTTTTATAAGTAAATGATCTTCCTATGTGTCTGGATCATTTTGTGGTGATAAATAACTGCAAATAGGTGGCATTTATGTTTCTTCTCTTTGAGTTTGGTCAGATCTATGTCTTCTTGACAGTAGGATATGGTGAAAGTGATGTACCAGTTTCCAGGCCAAGTCCTTAGGGACTCTCAGAACACTCAGTCTTAGAATTCAGCCACCATCCTATGAAGAAGCTTAAGCAGTCCCACGGAGAGTTCTAGCAGTTTGCCAGCCACTGGGTAAACCATTTTGGAAATGGATCCTCTTGTCTGGTTTGTGTGAAAACTGGCATTCTGTGCAGTAGAGAGAAGCGTTCCAGTGTTTTAGATTTATTACACAGTAAAATACAACTGAAAGATAACTTTTTCTTACATAAATAGAAATGTCTTTTATTAGAGTCATTCTTTTCTTGGATGAATATATTTGAAGTACATTCTGATGGTATCATATGTTAAGTATTCTTTTGCCAAAAAAAAAAAATTGTATAAAAGTAGGTATTCTTTTCTACCCTACTCACATGAGCCTCCTCAGAGGAGATATTGGAAAATATAGTAGAGAATATAGATCATGGGAAACCACCTAGGTAATAATTGGAACTGTGATAAAAGAAATAAACTAGACACAGAAAACTAGTAGAAGGAGAAAAAATGCAACATCTATTTTGGGGCAGAGAGGTGTCAAATACTACTTATCATTTTAATCTGTATGTCATGTTGTAGTGTTTCGTGTTTGTGTCCATTTTTGCCACTGAAATGCAAGTTTTCTGACAAGAGGATACTGCCTTTTGTCTCAGTATCCCCAGATAATGACTGCCATGCATAGGTTATATAGGTATTATTTTTTTACAAAAAAAGAAGCTAATGCTCTTCTGTCTTCTGTTCCATCTAATCCCCTAAGATTTATAACACTGAGATAAAAGAAACATTTTAAATAATTTTATCACTGATATATTTAAAAAAAAGATAATTACATTCACATTGCTTTTGATTTGCAGGGATTACTTTTAATATTTTGATTTAATTATCTTTTATAGTTTCATAAAATATTTACATAACTTTAAGATGACATTGACAAAACAAAGTACTTTTAGTGGAGACTAACTTCCACCTCTGTCTTCTCTCTGTGTTTTCCTCTCACAACAGGAAACTTCTTTCATAATTTTAAAATTTACATCAGTTTTTAAATTTTCTAAAATATAATTGTATGCACACACACATATGTACTTAAAAAATTAAAAGCATTATTCTATTGACACTTTTTGATAACCTGATTAATTTACAAGTTGTATTATAAAGAAAATCACACATTGTGGTATATAGTGATCTTTTTTTTTTCTCTCTCCTCAATTTTGTGATACTCCATTGGGATGATTTACCTTCATTTAAAATTTTTGTGTTTAATCAGTTTCCTTTCTCCTGCCTCCTCTGTTACCTCATCTCTTAATAATTTTCCTTTCCTCCTACTATCTCTATTCTAAGAACAATAATCTCCCTGTTTCTTAATCTTGTCATCCTTTTGTTTTCCCTCATAACCTTCACACATGCTTTTCCCTCATCTTAGAAAGGTCTTTACCAATATATGCGGACAATTAATCTCTTTATCCCCCTGGAGAAGGAAATGGCAACCCACTCCAGTATTCTTGCTTGGAGAATCTCATGGACTGAGGAGTCAGGTGGGCTGCAGTCCAAGGGGTCACAAAGAGTCGGACACGACTGAGTGACTTTACTTACTTATTTACTAATCTCTTTATCACTCTTCCATCAGTGAATAAGACCCAATTAAATGAGGTATTTTCTGACATTTATCTAAAATGACATCCTATTATACTCTGTACCCCTTCCCTGCTTTAACTTCTTAATTTGTTGTCACCTTCTTAGATACTTGCTTGTTTACTTTCTGTTTGTCTTCATTCATGAGAAATCAGCTCTGTTAATACAAGAACTTTGTCTATTTTGTTCATTTTTCTGTCTCCAGTGATGAGAAACCCTGCACAAGCAGGTTCTCAGAAATCATTGTAGAATAAAAGTGTTTGAATAGCAAACAGCCAATTACCTTGCTGAAGAGAAGTCGGTGATCTGTCACTTGACGTGAAATCCAACGTTTTCTCTCTGGAGTGTAGCTTCAATTATCTTGCTGAGAAATAAAATTGTGCTTTACTTGCCCCCAGGCTTAGGAACAGGCTACCTTGAAGCTTTGTTAGTACTTCATTTTTGTCATTAAATATAATTGTCTTTCATTTCCTGGCACTTTGAGCTTCCCTGGTGGCTCAGATGGTAAAGAATCTGCCCACAATTCAGGAGACCCAGATTCCATCTCTGGATTGGGAAGATCCCCCGGAGAAGGGAATGGCAACCCATCCAGTATTTCTGCCTGGAAAATCCCATGGGCAGAGGAGCCTGGCAGCTACAGTCCATGGGGTAGCAAAGAGTCAGACAAAACTGAGCAACTAACAGTTTCACTTTCACACTTCAGCAAGTCTAAAACCACATGATTTGAGTTTCAGATTTTATTTCTTATCTTTTTATTAGCTTGGAAGATGGGGAATGGAGGGAGAAGGTCTATTAAAGGTTGCAGAATTACAGGACAGTAGGGAAGATAAGAATGTGGAAATGAAGACTCAAAAAGGGAAAAACGAAAGCAATAGCGGCATCATCTTGTTCACTTGAGACTTCTTTGAATTAGTTGAGATATTTCTAAACTGAACAGTATTTTAAATGTAATGGATATACTTTGTTAGTGGTTTCTGGTTACAGGTAACAAAAGCCAATTCAAGCACCTTGAGGAAAAAGGAAATCATAGCTGAGACAGACTGAGGAGTTAGAATTTACTAGATGGACACAAGGATGTTTCATAGAATCCAGTTAATGTAAATCAGGAAACTGTGTTAGGCTCAATATCCCCTTGTAATGAGAATCTTATACTACTCTTATTAAATGATAATGAAGTAAATATAATAATACTCACAATTTTTTAAAAAATTAATAAAATAACCAATTTTAATATAAAAAATCAAAACATAATTTATGAATAATAAAACAATGTGTACTTTGATATTAAATAGCTTAGATACAATTATGCATGAAGATATAATGATGAAGTTAAATGCTTGGATTAAATAGAATCACATGGATCATCATGGTGTGCTATAATAGCTTATTATGCAACAGCCCTGCATATGTGATTTAAGTATTGACAGTCCTGTTTCTATAGATGTTGTGACTTTCAGAATAAGTAATTTATTTTTGCAAAACTTGAATGTAACATAGTGTAATTTTCTGTTGGTTAACATGGTGGTTTCATTCCTGTAACACTGGAATATTTAAAGTCACAAAAAATTCTTTGCAATCACATTGAAATGGATTCTAGTTTTAGATAATTTAATGAGATTTTTAAACCCAGAGTAATATAGAATAGGGATTCAAGTTTTATAAATAAGGAGTAATACTTTATGGTACAGGATACTCCTAGAATTTCAAGATATCAAGTATCACTGGATCCTTCCCAATAATTGCCCATCAAATATTATGAAATACAAAATATTCTTAAATATTTCTTAATGCTGTCTAGGTATGGAATTGTTTTCACTGGAAGCCATTAATGTAAGGCATTGCAGAAAATCCTAAGGATATTATCCTTTATGCTGAAACAGAGAGCTACCAGAGGATTTTGAGCAAAAGAATCTTACAAGCTGATAATGTTTACAGAGGTTGAAAATAGACACTAGCTATTAAGGGAAGAAGTAAGAGGACTAATGAGAAGTTGTTAAAAATAATTCAAGTAAAAATAATGTTAGTTTAAACCAAGGATTTAAGTGGATGTGGTCTAATTCTATAGGTATTTTAAGGGGATAATCAATAAAATATGGTAGTGAGTTAAGACTGAAAGGAGGGAACCAAGAATCACATCAGTGCATTAGATGGACTGAAGTTACCATTTAGTGAGAGAGTGAAGATTTGAGGAGGACAAGCATTATGTGATAGAGTCGACCTTTGAGCAGTCATTGAACATTGTCCAGTTTGAACTTGTGATATATAGTAGACATCAAGCAGAAACCTCTAGCTTACAGTTAGGTATAAGAATCTGGAGTTTATGGAGAGGAGTCTTGGCAGAATGTCACCAACCAGTTCATGTGAGAAGTCCAACCCACCTAGCTGCTGAAGCAAGACCATAATTGCGGAGTTCACAGGAAATTATGTAGAAATCTTTGACTCTGATCTCACAACCAAGTATATGGTGGGAGGCCCAAGGTCACTGGTGTTCAGGAGGGTCAACATTCAGGAAGAAGGGCAGGCATAAAGGAGAGAGCATAGTGATGATATATGATGATCCATCACACATTTCTGAACCTGTTAGTCATCACATCTGAATCTGACAAGTCTCTTCAAAGGCTTATGGCCACTCTGCTTCTACACATTCAAAACCTACCATGAATTTCACTTTTTGCCATTTTGACTTTGCAATTATATAGAAAAGTGGGTTCTTAAAATTTTGGTTTCCAGAATAACCTAGCCACAGAAAAAAGTCTACTACCATCTACACTTAAGACAGTTTTATATCCAAGCACATTCTTTTGGCCATATTAAGCTTCCATCTAAACATGATATGTTTCAATCTAATAAGATGCAATGATCCCTCATAAAACCCAATATGCTATCCCATTCCCCCAAGGAGAATATGCAAAGTCTTACTTTATTCATCTTGAGGTGATGTTCATTTTTCTGAGTCACACTTCCCCTTTGATATCTTCTAAGTTATATATTGAAATATCAAGTTCAGTTCAGTTCAGTTCAGTCGCTCAGTTGTGTCCAACTCTTCGCAACCCCATGGACTACAGCATGCCAGGCTACCCTGTCCATCACCAACTCCTGAAGCTGGCTCAAACTCATGTCCATCAAGTCAATGATGCCATCCAACCATCTTATCCTCTGTCTTCCCCTTCTCCTGCCTTCAATCTTTCCCAGCATCAGGGTCTTTTCCAATGAGTCAGTTCTTCACACCAGGTGGCCAAAATATTGGAGCTTCAGCTTTAGCATCAGACCTTCCAGTGAATATTCAGGACTGATTTCATTTAGGATTGATTGGTTGGATTATCCTTGCAGTCCAAGGAACTCTCAGGAGTTGTCTCTAGCACCACAGTTCAAAAGCATCAATTCTTTGGTGCTCAGCTTTCTTTATAGACCAATTCTCATATCCATACATGAATATCTGAAAAAACCATACCTTTGACTGAATGGACCTTTGTTGGCAAAGTAATGTCTCTGCTTTTTAATATGCTGTCTAGGTTGATCATAGCTTTTCTTCCAAGGAGCAAGTGTCTTTTAATTTCATGGATGCTGTCACCATCTGCAGTGATCTTGGAGCCCTCCAGAAATAAAGTCTCTTACTGTTTCCACTGTTTCCCCATCTATTTTCCATGAAGTGATGGACCAGATGCCATTATCTTAGTTTTCTGAATGTTGAGCTTTAAGCCAACTTTTTCACTCTCCTCTTTCACTTTCATCAAGAGACTTTTTAGTTCTTCAGTTTCTGCCATAAGGATGGTGTCATCTGCATATCTGAGGTTATTGCTATTTCTCCCAGCAATCTTGATTCTAGCTTTTGCTTTATTTTGCCACTATTAATACAGCTTCTTCTTGTTGATAAAGGAATAGGAGCAAAAAAATTACCACTATTAATACAGCTTCTTCTTGTTGATAAAGGAATAGGAGCAAAAAAATTAAAAGAATATAACATTTGGCATATACTGCTGCTGCTGCTAAGTCGCTTTAGTTGTGCCCAACTCTGTGTGACCCTATAGATGGCAGCCCACCAGGCTCCCCCATCCCTAGGATTCTCCAGGCAAGAACACTGGAGTTGGTTGCCATTTCCTTCTCCAATGCATGAAAGTGAAAAGTTAAAGTGAAATTGCTCAGTTGTGTCCGACTCTTAGTGACCCCATGGACTGCAGCCTATCAGGCTCCTCCATCCATGGGGCTTTCCGGGCAAGAGTGCTGCAGTGGGGTGCCATTGCCTTCTCCATTTGGCATATACACATATTCACAAATACTTTCATTCGTACATACACACAGAAAGACACGGACAAGCAAGAAATAGCCAGAACTACTAATCCTCCTTCCTGCAAATGATCATGTTGTTGTAACTTGTAGTAATAAATTTCATTTTCTACTACCAATTTCACATTTTCTTTGGTCTCAGAAAGCACCTCAGCTGACTGTGGTCTCTTGACTAGTATGGTAACACCAAACTTTGTTCCTTTAGGATCTGTACCATTAACAATCCTGCCTATTTGAATTGTAGTTTTCCATTAATTGTCATCACAGTATAGAGTGTTACAAAGAGGTGCCTTCACAAGACTTGTGTGTTTTATATACTCTTCCCTACTTGCTCTGAGTAGGAGCAGCCATTTTTCCTTTAATAGTTTGGGATGATGTAGAGAAAGGAGATGTGATTGATAAAGGGGATAAAAAAATTAACAAGGAGTGTTACAGTTACCATTGATGACTAAGTACCATGAACTGAGCCACAGGATTAACTATACATATATATATATATATATAAAGCTTAAAAAGCTTATAGGACAGAGTTTAACATGAAATAAGTGCGCAGTAAAGGTAAATTTTCTAAAGCAGCGTCTACATCAAGGAAGAGACTGTGTAAGATGTTAAACAAGGCAACTGCATAAAACTGTAAAGTGAGAAGCTGACTTGATTTTATATGCTCCCTGATGGTTGCACTGCTATATTCCTTGGCTTAATCAGAATTGGCTCAGGAACTGGGTCAGTGCAAGGCTCTGAGGGGGTTATATCAACGAAGCAAATGTGGAATGCTGAAACAGAAGGACCAGAGATAGTGGAACACACTCAGACTGACAGTAATCTTGTTTCTTGGTTTGAGAATTTGGCTCTCACAGATCCTCCTGAAAAATTAAAATGAAAAATCCTTTAGCATAAGTTATAGCTATATTCTTCTGATAGCCTAGCATAAGCTAAACAACTAATTTGCAATTCATTTTATAGTGCCATAGTGTTCTTACCTTGAGGCCCCAGCTATTCAATTTTGCATATTTTAATAATGAATAAAGTCCCACAGTATTTACTTCATCCTTCTCTGGCTTCTGCAAAACTTATAATAGGTCTTTGTCTTCTTCATGAATTATAGCTGCTGTGGTGTCATTAGCTGTTTTAGTTTTGAACACCTGGAACATCTGAGTTGTCCTTTGCCACACGGTATCTTCAGCACATATGATTATGCATCAACCCCAAATTTTATATCTTCCAAATGCTTTACAACCTAGGTTTTATTAGTTTCTGCTGAAAAACAAACCTGTAAATCATGTTAAGAATATTATCTTTTCCCTCCTTGTTTGTAGAGGGAATAAAGCAACAAGGAAAAAAAAAAAAAAAACACGATAGTTTGCAATCATGACAGGAATATCAGGGCCAGAAATTTGTTTTTCACTAAAACAGATTGCACTTAGTGTTCATCCACATTCTACCACAAATTTGAGCTATTTTTAGAAGAATGGAAACTTGAACAAGAACCCACTGAAAATAACCAACTGAATATTATAGAAAAATTATCGTTCTAGATAATTCAGTCATTTTCTTTACTCATTTTTTTCGAAGAAACTCATGGTCTTACTCTATAATACATATTAATCATTTTCCAGCTCTTCAGGTTTCTTTATATTTGTATATATAGTTCCTGATTGGAGAAGAATTTATACACTCTGAGGTGCTATTTTTTTTCCCCAGCAAATACACCTGACAAAGCCTACAACTATTTTTAGGTTAGTGTTTCTTTCAAAGTCATGCTAATTTATTTTACTCTCAGCTTGATTTCAACTTCTCTATATTTCTATTGTACAGTTCTACCAAATACAAGTCTAATATTTTCCTTTAATGTATTATTCTATTCTGTAGCTCTCTTGGGTGTACAGCATAGCATCATATCTTTAAGTAGGGTCTTTATTGAACTATGAACTACAAACCAGGTGGAAAAGCACAGATTTCTAAAACTCCAAAACCGAGTATAACTTATTAATTTTTGCTGAACCATCAACTGAACTGTTGTTATTTTCCTATAAAATTTAGAATATCAGTTTTAAGTAGAGCTAAGCCAATATATTTTGTCATTCTATTGAAGTAGAGGATCAATTTTTTTTTCTGGTTTTTGAAATATTGTACTCACCAGTTTTTATTCATTCCTGTTCCTGTGCTCAACACCCTAACACAGACCTAATCTCCACACTTAATTACTGTTAGGTGTTTTCTAGCTATTACCTTGAAGTTCTTTAACCAAAACAGTGTTCAAATAAATGTGCTCACAGTACAGTCATGTCAGCCTCCAGTGAGGTTGTTCCTTTGAGCCAGCATTTTTAAGGCCGTTGTAAAAAACCATCAAATCTGAGTTCCTCGAGTATACATTCGTTCTTACCAGCATCTAATTCCACTCTGTCAATTTTGCCTGTGCTAAATGATCTATAATTAGTTATTTCTCTTTTCCAATGAGTCAACTGAAGCTCAGAGAGAAGTTAAATATCTTGAAAATATTACTCATTTAGAGAATGGGGGAATCATGCAAAGTGTTTGTTTTACATTTATGCTTTGTCTGTTACCTGCTTCACATGTTACTATCTGTTTTCATCAGTATGCTTTCAATTATAATGAAAGTATATAATAAAACCAAATTAAAAAAATAAAGAAATGTAATTTTTGAAACAAAAGCATAGTTTCTAAGCTATATCTGTAAGAGACTCAGGATGTCCAGGCTCTCGTTTCTCATTCTCTGTTACACAGCTTCCATTCTTCATTGTTGCCTCCATTCTTAGAAGGATACTCTACTTGGGGACCTATAATGGCTTCTGGGTTTATTTTACACACATATACACATATGAATGACTGTGTTTAAAAAGATTATTATGGACCAAAAGAGTTCAGATGAACAGCATCTAATATAGCAATGCAGACAATACCGATTTAGGGTGAGTCACAGTGGGTTTCCCTTATGGTTCAGAAGGTAAAGAATCTGCCTTCAATGCAGGAGACATGGGTTTGATCCCTTGGTTGGGAAGATCCCCTTGGAGAAGGGAATGGCAACTCACTGCAGTATTCTTGCCTGGAGACTTCCATGGACAGAGGAGCCTGGTAGGCTATAAGTCCTTGGGTTTGCAAAGAGTTGGACACGATGGAGTGACTAACTCCGCTGCTGCTGCTGCTGCTGCGTCGCTTCAGTCGTGTCCGACTCTGTGCGACCCCACAGATGGCAGCCCACCAGGCTCCCCTGTCCCTGGGATTCTCCTGGCAAGAACACTGGAGTGGGTTGCCATTTCCTTCTCCAGACTAACTCTGCTAGTGGAATCAAATTATGAAATGTATGAACTGATCAAGTATGGATACTTGGATGAAAATTGAGATGTTTTATCTGTAGAAGAGGAAATTGGGTGCCAGACAAGTAAATCCAGCAAATGGCTACTCTCTGATAGTACTTGAAATTTACCTTTCCAGGCCATCTCTGTAAGTTGCAAAAGTCCTTTATGATTATTCCCATTTCCATCCATAAACCTCTCTAATAAAAAATCCTCATCTTTTCCTAAAACCTGCTAAATCAACTTATGCTCCCAGGCCTAAATTTAAAACATTAATAAAAATACCCTTAATCACCCCAGTCATACTGACTTTGTGCCCATTGAACTGTTATAGGATTTATAGTTTTCATAGCTATCTAAAATATAGTCTTTTAACAAATATTTCACATTTATAATTTCTGTGATCCTTATCTAGACCATAAGAGCCTACTGAATATAGTTTCATTTTCACATCATTAGTTTAGGCAAGTTATTTAACTTTCTGAGTCTTAATTTTCTCATGTCTAAAATATGCATAATAATAATATTTACCCTTCACTGGTGGTGTTAAAAGGTATAATTTATACACTACAGATAAAATCCTGAGAGCTATTCCAGGCATGAATTAAATACACATAATACATTGACTGGAGAAGGTAATGGCACCAGTGCTCTTGCCTGGCAAATCCCATGGATGGAGGAGCCTGTGGGCTGCAGTCCATGGGGACGCTAAGAGTCAGACATGATTGAGCGACTTCACTTTCACTTTTCACTTTCATGCATTGGAGAAGGAAATGGCAACCCACTCCAGTGTACTTGCCTGGAGAATCCCAGGGAGGGGGGAGCCTGGTGGGCTGCCGTCTATGGGGTTGCATAGAGTCAGACACGACTGAAGCGACTTAGCGGCAATACACTGACTATTTTATTTTTTTAGTCTCTTATAACCATTATGATGTCTAAGAAGTGCTAGTTACATGCATAGTAAATGCTCTATGGATATATCTTAGATTTCCTTAAGCTAAACTGCTGCTGCTGCTGCTAAGTTGCTTCAGTCGTGTCCGATTCTGTGCGACCCCATAGACAGCATCCCACCAGGCTCCCCCATCCCTGGGATTCTCCAGGCAAGAACACTGGAGTGGGTTGCCATTTCTTTCTCCAATGTGTGAAAGTGAAAAGTGAAAGTGAATCGCTCAGTCATGTCTGACTCTTCGCGACCCCATGGGCTGCGGCCCACCAGACTCCTCCGTCCATGGGAGTTTCCAGGCAAGAGTACTGGAGTGTGTTGCCATTGCCTTCTCCATAAGCTAAACTACTGCTCAATATATTAAAATTATTAGGTAGTTCAATTCTTAAATATAGTTCTTCTTTCTCAATACAGTGTTGGATATTCTGGATCTTCTTCAAATACATTTTAGAGTCAGTTTGTCTAGTCCACCAAATAACTTTCTGGGATTTCAACTGTGATTCCTTCAAATCTTCAAATCTATCAATATAGTTGGACAGAATTGACATCTTGACAATCCTCCTATCCATGAACATACACTGTCCCTCCATTCATCTACTTTGATTTCATTCATCAGAGGTTTTTTCTTTCTTTCTTTCTTTCTTTATTTAGATCTTGTAAAGATTTTGTTAGATTTATAGCTATGTATGTTGGTTTTGGGTGTTGTATAATTGGTGTTGTGCTTTCAATTTAAAATTTTACCTATTGGTTATTGGTATATAAAAAAGTTATTGGCTTTTATATATTGACTTTGTATGATACCACTTTAATGGCAGAAAGTGAAGAGGAACTAAAGAGTCTCTTGATGAAGGTGAAAGAGGAGAGTTAAAAAGCTGGCTTAAAATTCAACATTCAAAAAACAAAGATCATGGCATCTGGCCCCATTACTTCATGGCAAACAGATGGGGAAAAAGTGGAAACTGAGAGATTTGCACTTCATGGCAAATAAATGGGGGGAAAAGTGGAAATAGTGACAGATGGGGAAAAAGTAGAAACAGTAATAAATTTATTTTCTTGGGCTCCAAAATCACTGTGGATGGTGACTGCAGCCACAAAAGTAAAAGACACTTGCCCCTTGGAAGAGAGGTTATGACAAGCCTAGACAGCATATTAAAAAGCAGAGACATCACTTTGCCAACAAAATTCTGTCAAGTCAAAGCTATGATTTTTCCAGTAGTCATGTATGAATGTGAAAGTTGGACCATAAGAAGGCTGAAGAATTGATGCTTTTGAACTGTGATCCTGGAAAAGACTCTTGAATGTCCTTTGGGTGGCATGGAGATCAAGCCAGTCAATCCTCAAGGAAATCAACCCTGAATACTCTTTGGAAGAATTGATGCTGAAGCTGAAGCTCTAATAGTTTGGCCACCTGATACCAAGAGCTGATTCACTGGAAAAGACCCTGATGCTGGAAAATATTTAGGGCAAGAGGAGAAAAGGGCAGCAGAAGATGAGATGACTGGCTGATGTCACTGACTCAATGGACATGAGTAAACTCTGGGAGATAGCGAAGAACAGGGAAGCCTGATGTGCTGCCATTCATGGGGTCACAAAGGGTTGGACATGACTTAGTGACTGAACAACAACAAAAATCCTGCAAATTTACTATATGATTTGTTAGTTTCAAGAGTTTATTTGTCAGTTCTTTGGGATTTTCTACATAGATAATCATGTCATCTACAAACAAAGGCATTTTTAATTCTTCCTTTCTAATCTCTATACTGTGTCTTGCCTTTTTTATTGTACTAACTAGTACTTCCAGTATGAAATGAAAAGGGGTGGTGAGAGGTAATTATTCTCTTCTAAAATTTAGTTACAATGAATGTAAAAGTTGGGGTTTTCCATGGTGGCTCAGTGGTAAAGAATTTGCCTGCCAATGCAGGAGACATGGGTTTGCACCATGGGTCAGAAGATCCCTTAGTGAAGGAAATGGCAACCCACTTCAGTATTTTTGCCTAGGAAATCCCATGAACAGAGGAACCTGGTGGGCTACAGTCCATGGTGTTGAACAGAGTTGGGCATGACTTAGCAGCTAAACAACAAATGTAAAGTTACATTCCATCAAGCAGGTCAATATTCATTGTACTTTAGGCAACCTAACAAAATAACTTCAATACTTAGAAAGCATAAACAATTAGAATTGTTTCTAAATTTCTGTTTAAACATGAGAATGTGAAAACATTACATATTTTCTATTCTTTAAAATTTGCTAATAATACCAGAATTCCTTCCAAAATGTTTTTAAAGCAAATATATTACTAGAGGCCAAAGACAAAACATGTCATGAGAATCTCTGAAAAAATCATAGAGAAGTTTAATAAGTGTATAGAAGAATCTTCATCCTAAATAATAAGACATAAAATTTGTAACAATAGCAAATATATATGTCTTATAGGTACTAATAGATAAGCTACTAAAATATTCTGCAAGAGAATGTAAAGGTATACACTCCCACTAACTTTTTAGTGAAAATATAAATTTGTGTAGATTTTTGGAGTGCAAAAGCAGTGTCTACCATGATTCTTTTGAAATGCACATAGCTTTTGCCCCTGTAAAATTCCTCTTCTGGATTTCTGCCTTATCGAAATTTCAATGTGAAAACTATGTAAGTTGAAAATATAGTTGACAGCAGAGTGTGTGATAGAAAAAATAGTTTGTCTAAAAGGAAATAGCTAATAAATTATAATTGAGATGGAATTTTAGGCAGCTATGAAAAGATCATTGGTATAAAAAAATCAGTAAAATATGTAATGTCTACTTTAGGCATGATCTACCAGAAGATGATCTTTCTTATTATTTAAATAGAGAAAAACATAGTAACCCATTTTTTTAATATGGAAAAACCATCCAACTCAAGTAAATATTTTTTGTATATTTAAATGTAAAACAACAACTGTCATTTAAATTAGCAAAAACTTACACAGCACTTTAGCTATTACTGTAACTTTTGAGGGTCAGAAATTCATTTTATTGTTAATTTGATCTTTTCATACTTTCAGAGACAGGCATGGTAATTGCCAACCAGGGGCAATTTCAGTCAACTGTAAATATAGGCATGTCAACATTAGAAACTAAAAACAGGAAGGAGATCAAGATCTTTCTGTTTTCCCTGTAAGTAGATTTCACTCTATGTCTTAACACATTTTGTCCATAAAAAGCTCTAATGTATCTTGGCTTACAAGCATAATGCATTAAAATGTTGCCAACGTTTTTTCAATAACTTAACAGTTTCCCACTGTCACTTAAAATACCCCTTATAAATTTGCAGACCAGCAAAAGCAGAGAGATTCTTGCTTAGAAAAAAAGCAACCTAGACAAATGCACATTTCTTAAGCTATCTAAAATATTTTAAGCTAGAAAATAGGAGGAGATAGTTGTTAACAGTGACTATTAAAAAGATAAAAATAACTGTATAGAATATTGCAGGTGAAAAGATTTTAAATGTATTTTGTCATGCACATCTCAGTTGCTAGCTTTGAAAAAAATCAAAATATATTTTAGGTTTTGGCTTCAAGCTTCGATTAGGTAAAATAGAACATCTTCCAATATATTGTTTACAGGTGCTATGAACTAACTCAAAAACTTGTGTATAAACAAAGACTAAATCTTGATTATGGGAAAGAGTATTATTCTTTATTTTGTTCAGTTTTATTGATATATTGAGGGCTTCCTTGGTAGCTCAGATGGTAAAGTGTCTGTCTGCAGTGTAAGAGACCCAGCTTCCACCCCTGGGTTGGGAAGATCCACTGGATAAGGAAATGGCAACCTACTCCAGTACTCTTGCCTGGAAAATCCCATGGATGGAGGAACCTGGTAGGCTACAGTCCATGGAGTCACAAAGAGTCAGACACGACTGAGAGACTCAATTAGATAAAGCAGAGCATCTTCTAATATATTGTTTACAGGTGCTATGAACTAACTCAAAAGCTTGTGTATAAACAAAGACTAAATCTTGATTATGGGAAAGAGTATTATTCTTTATTTTGTTCAGTGTTATTGGTATATTATTTACATATAATATTATATATGTTAAAAGTACACAACATAGTGATTTGATGTACAGTTGAGTCTTGAACAGCATGGATTTAAACTGCATGGATCCATTTATATGCAATTTTTTTTCAATAAATTTGGGTACCTGTATTTTCATTTTGCAGATCTTTAAATGAATCAACTGTGGGGGAACAGTTTATGTTTGATTAGAGATCATGATACGTAAAATGAAAATGACTAGGGTTTGAGTCCCAGTTGTAAACAAACTGCTTCAGCTTCTGCTCTTGGGTGAGTCATTAATTCTTTTGTTTTTGAGGCAGGGCAGTCAGCAGATTTTTGACTTCATGGTGGGTTGGTGCCCCCACTCCCCTCATTATTTGTATATGTATTATGAACTGATTACCACAAATTAGTTAACATCCATGATTTCACATAATCACATTTTTTTCTTATGATGAAAACTTTTAAGATCTTCCCTTCAGTTCAGTTCAGTTCAGTTGCTTGGTCCTGTCTGAATCTTTGCGACCCCATGAATTGTAGCACACCAGGCCTCCCTGTCCATCACCAACTCCCGGAGTTTACTCAAACTCATGTCCATTGAGATCTTCCCTTAGCAACTTTCAAATACAAATACATACTGTTAACTCATGCACCAGTGTTTTCCAGCCCTCTGTCAGACTGGAGAGGTGGGCACTCTGCTCCTTTCCCTCAGGGAACCCTGCAGGCCCCCAGGAGTGTTCTTAATCATTGCTTACAGTGAACTTTCTGTGTGTGGAAAACTTCCTGGGTACCAAGCCTTGTGTCGAGAACTTTAGGAGGCTTTGTCTCTCTTGAGCCCTTTCATGGCCCAGTGAGGTTGATGCCATTAAGCCTTGTTTAGTAGAGAAGGAAATGGCAACCCATTCCAGTATTCTTGCCTGGAGAATCCCATGGTCAGAGGAGCCTGGCAGGCTACAGTCCATGGGGTTGCAAGAGTTGGACATGACTTAACAACTAAACCATCACCACCACCATGTGCATATCATGTCCCCAGAACTTACTTATAGCTGAAAATTGTACCTTTTGACCATCTTCATTCATTTTCCCCACTCTCCATCTCCAGTCTCTGATAACCACCAACTTATTCCCTGTTTTTTTTTTAATTCCACACATAAGTACAATATAATTTACCTTTCTCTGTTTGATTTATTTCGCTTAGCATAATGCTCTTAAGCCTCATTCATGTTGTCACAAATAGCAAGATTTCCTTCTCTATTATCATTGTATAATAGCCCTTTGTATATAATACAACATTTTCTTTTCCATTCATCCATCATGGGCACTTAAGTGGTTTCTATGTCTTGGTCTTGGCTATTGTGAATAATACTGCAATCAACACGGGGGAGGAGGATGGGCAGATATCTCTTTGAGACTATGATTTCATTTCCTTAGGATGGATACCCAGAAATGAAATTATTGGTTTTATGCCACGATTGATTTAAATATTTCATATGTACCCATCTAATTTATTATTTAAAAAATAATACTTTATCATGACCACTAGCAATGGCAACCCACTCCAGTATTCTTGCCTGGAGAATCCCAGGGACGGGGGAGCCTGGTGGGCTGCCGTCTATGGGGTCGCACAGAGTCGGACACGACTGAAGTGACTTAGCAGCAGCAGCAGCTATATATGACCCAGCAATCCCACTGCTGGGCATACACACTGAGGAAACCAGAATTGAAAGAGACACATGTGCCCCAATGTTCATTGCAGCACTGTTTATAATAGCCAGGACATGGAAACAACCTAGATGTCCATCAATAGATGAATGGATAAGAAAGCTGTGGTACATATACACAATGGAGTATTCCTCAGCCATTAAAAAGAATACATTTGAATCAGTTCTAATGAGATGGATGAAACTGGAGCTGATTATGCAGAGTGAAGTAAGTCAGAAAGAAAAACACCAATACAGTATACTAACACATATATATGGAATTTAGAAAGATGGTAATGATAACCTTGTATGCGAGACAGCAAAAGAGACACAGATGTATAGAATGGACTTTTAGACTCTGAGGGAGAGAGAGAGAGTGGGATGATTTGGGAGAATGGTACTGAAACATGTATACTATCATGTAAGAAATGAATCGCCAGTCTATGTTCGATAAAGGATACAGGATACAGGATGCTTGGAGCTGGTGCACGGGGATGATCCAGAGAGATGATATGGGGTGGGAGGAGGGAGAGGGGTTCAGGATTGGAAACTCATGTACACCCGTGGTGGATTCATGTCAATGTATGGCAAACCAATACAGTATTGTAAAGTAAAATAAGGTAAAATAAACATCCAATAAAAATTAAAAAAATGGATAACAAAAAAATTGCACATTTCATATATTCTAAAAATATTTATTTAAAATTAATGTGCTTTGAAGGATAATTTTAACTTCTCCATCAGAATTTTTTATATAAAACAATTCTAATTACTTGTTGATTGTTATCATTTATGCAAGATTTGCTGAATGAGGTAAATTTTGCTAAATTATCTGTTAAAGTTCAATACAGCTAATTTATAGTCATGAAGCCAAGGTTGTCACTAACCAAACTTTTCTTATTCATCCTTCTATTTCTTCCTGGCCTGAACACTGTCCTAATCTATAGCTGTGCATCTGGTGACTTGTCCATTTATTTCCAGGTTTATTGCTAGTGTATTAACAACTGAATTTGTATTCTTAGATGCCAACTGTTGTCTTTTTTTCATTGTGTATCAAAACACAGTATAATTTTTAAATTCTGTATATCTCTCTATACTTATCCCCTTGTTTCAGACACCTTTAAAAGTTAGCTCAGTTTATTATCTATTGCCTATATTCTTACCATATTTTATGTAAGTTTATGTCATTTAGTTTTCTAAGAATAACTTTGATTTTTAAAACCATTTCCTCAGAATTTATGACATTCTTATTTGCTAATTTTTTTTTTAGTCACTTCAATTTTATAAATTTTTTTTGGCAAGAAGAAGATATAAATAAAAAAGATACTAAATCAACTTGTTTAGTATCAACTAAAACAAGATACTAAAACGACTTAAGTACATTCATGTTCAAATATTTTTCTAATACTTTAAGTACAAATTTGTTATTTATTTAATGTTTATTTTTTATTAGCAGATAATTTATTTACAGTGTTGCAATAGATACAGTGGGGAAAGGAGAGTGAGGGACAAATTGAGAAAGTAGCATTGACATATATAAGTCAGTCAGTCAGTCAGGCAGCTCAATTACTCTGTCATGTACGATTCTTTGCAAACCTATGGACTGCAGCATGCCAGGCCTCCCTCTCCATCATCAACTCCCAGGCTTGCTCAAACGCATGTTCATTGAGCCAGTGATGCGATCCAACTATCTCATCCTCTGTTGTCCCCTTCTCCTCCCACCTTCAGTCTTTACTAGCATCAGAGTTTTTCCAGTGAGTCAGTTCTTTGCATCAGGTGGTCAAAATATTGGAGCTTTAGCTTCAGCATCAGTTCTTCCAATGAACATTCAGGACTGATTTCTTTTAGAGTTGACTGGTTTATCTCCTTGCAGTCCAAGGGACTCTCAATCAGTTCAGTTCAGTTCAGTCACTCAGTCATGTCCGACTCTACAACCCCATGAATCGCAGCTCACCAGGCTTCCCTGTCCATCACCAACTCCCGGAGTTCACTCAGACTCACGCTCTTTGAGTCCATGATGCCATTCAGCCATCTCATCCTCGGCTGTCCCTTTCTCCTCCTGACTCCAATCCCTCCCAGCATCAGAGTCTTTTCCAATGAGTCAATTCTTCGCATGAGGTGGCAAAGTACTGGAGTTTCAGCTTTAGCATCATTCTTTCCAAAGAAATCCCAGGGCTGATCTCCTTCAGAATGGACTGGTTGGATCTCCTTGCAGTCCAAGGGACTCTCAAGAGTGTTCTCCAACACCACAGTTCAAAAGCATCAATTCTTCGGCACTCAGCCTTCTTCACAGTCCAACTCTCACATCCATACATGACCACTGGAAAAACCATAGCCTTGACTAGACGGACCTTAGTTGGCAAAGTAATGTCTCTGCTTTTGAATATGCTATCTAGGTTGGTCATAACTTTTCTTCCAAGGAGTAAACGCCTTTTAATTTCATGGCTGCAGTCACCATCTGCAGTGATTTTGGAGCCCCAAAAAATAATCTGACACTGTTTCCACTGTTTCCCCATCTATTTCCCATGAAGTGATGGGACCAGATGTCATGATCTTCATTTTCTGAATGTTGAGCTTTAGGTTAACTTTTTCACTCTCCTCCTTTACTTTCATCAACAGGCTTTTAGTACCTCTTCACTTTCTGTCATAAGGGTGGTGTCATCTGCTATCTGAGGTTATTGATATTTCTCCCAGCAATCTTGATTCCAGCTTGTGTTTCTTCCAATCCAGTGTTTTTCATGATGTACTCTGCCTATAATTTAAATAAGCAGGGTGACAATATACAGCCTTGACATACTCCTTTTCTTATTTGGAACCAGTCTGTTGTTCCATGTCCAGTTCTAACGGTTGCTTCCTGACCTGCATACAGATTTCTCAAGAGGCAAGTCAGGTGGTCTGGTATTCCCTTCTCTCTCAGAATTAACAATTCTCACTATGAGACTGTAAAGGAATTTTGAAAAGACTTGTTGTTATTCAAAATATATATAGATAAGGATGGAGGTTTAAAATTAGCTTTAAAGATTAGTATTTTATTTCTTTTAACTTTCCCTTAGCCTGTTAATATTTGTATGTTTGTAGATCAGACTGAAACTGAAGAAAGTGGATAAAACCACTAGACCATTCAGGTATGAACTAAATCAAATCCCTTATGACTATACAGTGGAAGTGAGAAATAGATTTAAGGGACTAGACCTGATAGATAGAGTGCCTGATGAACTATGACTGGAAGTTCATGACATTGTACAGGAGACAGGGATCAAGACCATCCCCATGGAAAAGAAATGTGAAAAAGCAAAATGGCTGTCTGAAGAAGCCTTACAAATAGCTGTGAAAAGACAGGAAGCTAAAAGAAAGGAGAAAAGGAAAGATACCCATTTGAACGCAGAGTTCCAAAGAATAGCAAGGTGAGATAAGAAAGCTTTCCACAGTGATCAATGCAAAGAAATAGAGGAAAACACTAGAATGGGAAAGACCAGAGATCTCTTCAAGACAATTAGAGATACCAAGGAAACATTTCATGCAAAGATGGACTCAATAAAGGACAGAAATGGTAGGGACCTAACAGAAGCAGAAGATATTAAGATGAGATGGCAAGAATACACAGAAGAACTGTACAAAAAAGATCTTCATGACCTGGATAATCACGATAATGTGATCACTCACCTAGAGCAAGACGTCCTGGAATGAGAGTCAAGTGGGCCTTAGAAAGCATCACTAGGAACAAAGCTAGTGGAGGTGATGGAATTCCAGTAGAGCTATTTCAAATCCTGAAAGATGATGCTGTGAAACTGCTGCACTCAATATGCCAGCAAAAATTTGGAAAACTCAGCAGTGGCCACAGGACTGGAAAAGGTCAGTTTTCATTCCAATCCCAAAGAAAGGCAATGCCAAGGAATGCTCAAATTACTGCACAATTGCACTCATCTCACATGCTAGTAAAGTAATGCTCAAAATTCTCCAAGCCAGGCTTCAGCAATACGTGAACCGTGTACTTCTAGATGTTCAAGCTGGTTTTAGAAAAGGTAGAGGAACCAGAGATCAAATTGCCTAACATCCATTGGATCATGGAAAAAGCAAGAGAGTTCCAGAAAAGCATCTATTTCTGCTTTATTGACTATGCCAAAGCCTTTGACTGTGTGGATCACAATAAACTGTGGAAAATTCTGAGAGAGATGGGAATACCAGACCACCTGACCTGCCTCTTGAGAAACCTATATGCAGGAAGCAGCAGTTAGCTCTGGACATGGAACAACAGACTGGTTTCAAAGAGGAAAAGGAGTACATCAAGGCTGTATATTTTCACCCTGCTTATTTAACTTATATGCAGAGTACATCATGAGAAATCCTGGGCTAGAGGAAGCACAAGCTGGAATCAAGATTGCTGGGAGAAATATCAATAACCTCAGATATGCAGATGACATCACCCTTATGGCAGAAACTGAAGAAGAACTAAAGAACCTGTTAATGAAAGTGAAAGAGGAGAGTGAAAAAGTTGGCTTAAAGCTCAACATTCAGAAAACTAAGGTTTTGGCATCCAATCCCATCACTTCATGGCAGGTAGATGGGGAAACAGTGGAAATAGTGGCTGACTTTATTTTTTTGGTCTCCAAGATCACTGCAGATGGTAACTGCAGCCATGAAATTAAAAGACGCTTAGTCCTTGGAAGGAAAATTATGACCAACCTAGACAGCATGTTAAAAAACAGAGACTTACTTTGCCAACAAAGGTCCATCTAGTCAAGGCTATGGTTTTTCCAGTGGTCATGTAAGAGTATGAGAGCTGTAGTATAAAGAAAGCTGAGCACTGAAGTATTGATGCTTTTGAACTATGGTGTTGGAGAAGACTCTTGAGAGTCCCTTGGACTGCAAGGAGATCCAACCAGTCCATCCTAAAGATCAGTCCTGGGTGTTAATTGGAAGGACTGGTGCTCAAGCTGAAACTCCAATACTTTGACCATCTGATGTGAAGAGCTGACTCATTGGAAAATACCCTGATGCTGAGAAAGATGGAGGGCAGGAGGAGAAGAGGACAACAGAGGATAAGATGGCTGGATGGCATCATTGACTCAATGGTAATGGGGTTGGGTGGACTCTGGGAGTAGGTGATGAACAGGAAGGCCTGGCATTCTGCCACTCAAGGGGTCGCAAAGAGTCAGACATGACTGAGCAACTGAACTGAACTGAACTGAGATATATTTACAGTGAAATGTCATGGAGTGTCTTAGAAATAGTCCATTCACTTCACTTTCATAGTAGGAAAGTTGATATCATCAGTAATAATTAAAGATATAATATCTATGATGTAACAGCAATATGACATAGATAATCTAGCTTCTTCTAATAGTCTCCATTACTTAAAAAATAACATCTATAGAACCATACAAGGTCTTCCATGAACTTGACTTTTTACCTTCTCTGCCCACTCAAGACAGAAGTGTGGATTTGGAAACGTGAGGAAAAGAGATTGGAAGATATTGAAAGAGTCAATGTGAAAGTTTATAAAGCTCAAACTAAGGTTATAGTGATGCAAACATATAGTTGGATTCAAGGGTCCCTATTAAGAAAGAATTGAGAAACTTTGATTTTCAGTTGGGAGTAAGGAGAATGATTGTAAAAAGGTTCATAGAGCAAAGAGAAAGTGTATATTTCTCTCTTGAGATGAAGATCTACTTTAGTATTGAGATCCTAAAGCAAATGAGAAAGATAGTAGATCTCTTTGGAGTTGCATTTGGATAAGGTTTATGGTCAAGCCAAGCTTACACACTGTCAGGGCTTTCTGTACAGGAATGAGAAAATCAAATGCCGTAGAAGGAAAAAACAAACAAACAAGTGGTAAACCAGAAAGTATTTTTAACATTTAACAAATATTTCTCATTAAATGAAATGCAACTTGAAAAGTAGAATCTAGAACTCACAGACATTTCAGAAATTTCAAAATATTTCAGTGTAGGAGAACTTTGTGATAAATCCAAGTTGTTATATAATCATACCATTGGATCTTTATCTCTGAAACATTGAGTAGCACACTTACGCAAAAGTCAAACAATATCAAGTTTTCCCAGTTCATAAAGTTTTCCCATGTACATAAAACATGAAAACAAATAATAATAAAATTTTTCAATATTTAGTTTTAAGGCTCTATATTTTTCAAACTTTCACACATAACAAGGTATAAAGTAAGTAACAAAAGCCAAATAAAATTAATAAAAATATCACAAATTTGATTATAAGAAAATCTTGCATTAATATGTGTTAGTTTTGGCTGCAAGAACTTGCTTAAATATAATCAAATGCTTTGTTAGCAAACTTGTTGCTATTTCACAAAAATGATTAAATACATCAATTCTCTTGAAATTGTTTAAACTGCATCATGATTTATGCGCTCATTTCCTGTTCCCTAACAAGTATTAATTATATCTGAAAAGAGGAGGTAGGAATGGAAATGAGCAAGAGACAAAAGCAAGCAAGAAAGTCAGGTGAAGGGTGGTACAAAAGGGAAATAACTTTATTTCTTACCTTTTTACTCTGTTCCAGTTTCTGTGTTAGGGCTGATTCTTTCATTATTATATCTATTATCCTCAGCTCCAGAATTTGGCCACCTGATGTGAAGAGCCGACTCATTGGAAAAGACCTTGATGCTGGGAAATATAGAAAGCAAAAGGAGAAGGGAACGGCAGAGGATGAGATGGTTAGATAGCACCACAGGCTCAATGTACATAAATCTGAGCAAACTCCAGAATATAATGGAGGACAGGGAGTCTGGCATGCTATAGTCCATGGGATTTCAGAGTTGGACATGGCTTAGCAACTAAATAAAAACAACAAATCTTCAACTCAACTTGCTACTGTTGCTAAGTCGCTTCAGTCGTGTTTGACTCGACCCCAGAGACGGCAGCCCGCCCCAGGCTCCCTGGGAATCTCCAGGCAAGAACACTGGAGTGGGTTGCCATTTCCTTCTCCAATGCATAAAAGTGAAAAGTGAAAGTGAATTCGCTCGGTTGTGCTCGACTTTAAGGACTGCAGCCTACGAGGCTCCTCCATCCATGGGATTTTCCAGGCAAGAGTACTGGAGTGGGTTGCCACTGCCTTCTCTTAAGGTGGCATAAATAATTTCAATTAATAAGTAAAACCTTTAAGTCCAGAGAGGTTCAGTTTCTTTCCTTAAGTCTCACAAAAGCATTTAACACAGCACGTAGACTTCATAGAAGAAAAAAAAAATGTTCAGAAATTGGGATTAGTTAAAAAGAAGTATCTGTATCAGTCAGATTTCTTAGAACCAAGCAAATGAAACTGTCTGTGGCTTATCCACACAGCAAAGGAATAGATTGAAAGATTTGTTAAAGATGTGAAGACTTGAGACTTATAAAAGTTAGTAGGAGCTAAGGAAACTAGGTAGAAGTGAGGACCATAGAATTGCTCCAGAGAATGAGTTTGGTGACAATAACTCAATCATTATTCCAAACCGCAGATACCATGGTGCGGATACACCAGCATCATGACCCATGTTGGACACCTTACTTTGCCTCTGGCTTTGCTGTCAGCATTGTCCCCAGAAGCTGGATGTGACTGCTCTCATTTGGCCACCTTCAGTATTAGGCGCTTGTCTGATCATTTCTCAGCTGTTCTGTTTAATTTGAATATTGTATTCAATATAAAAAAAACAACATATAGAGGCCAGGGTGGATAAAGGAGGACTGGTTGGAATATTAAGCTTAAAAAGATGGATGAATGCTGTTTTAAATATTTAAAAGATATACATATGGGTGACTTTCATGACTCAGAGGATGGGGTAAAGACTAATGAGTAAAAATTGTGAGAAAACAAGATTTCTTTTGAATACAGAAGTCCAAACTTAGAATGGACATGATGCTACTGCTAGGAGTAATTATGCAGGAATAAGATGTTCACTCCCTACAGATATCATAGAACAAATTATTGTTTGAATATGAGAATAGACTAAATAACTGGTAAGATTAGAACAATTCTAATTTTCAGTCACCACAGTTCTTTGATCTTTACTTTTGAATTCCATGCAAAATATTTTATATAGTTTACATTGCCAATTGGTCCTCAAGTACAGAGAAATTTTCCATTTGTACAAAAGAACAAAACTTGCTTCCAGCCTCTTGAGCATGATTATGTGTAATTCCATACTGTAACTATTTCTTAGTGCTTTTCTTAGCAATTTTGTGGTGTTGTGGGATACAAATCACTTGGTGTGGCTATTGGATTATTTGAGATATGGCTATTAAAACATGTACCCTAAGTGTGCTTTTGGGATTGAGTATTTATATTTTCATTTAAATAGTTTGTTAGGTATTATAGAATATGTCATGTACATTTGTCCTGATTATTTAACATTTTATTTTGAAGTAGCCTCAAAAGTATAGAGAAATTGAAAAATATTAATACTACAAAGAATTCTTGTTTGCCCTTTGCTCAATTTCCCCCAAAATTAATGTAATTATATTGCTTAATCATCCTTTTCATTTTGTGTAGGAATGTGTGTGTCTGTGTTGTCAAAGAAAAATTGCACTGATGAACTTAAAAGGGAAAGACTTTATTTAAGACCTCTGGAGAAGGAAATGGCAACCTGCTCAGACATGACTGAGCATGTACTCATAAAGGTGGCTTGATGGCCTGAGATTGCTTTGGAAGGAGTGATGCTAAAGCTGAAACTCCAGTACTTTGGCCACCTCATGAGAAGAGTTGACTCATTGGAAAAGACTCTGATGCTGGGAGGGATTGGGGGCAGGAGGAGAAGGGGACGACTGAGGATGAGATGGCTGGATGGCATCTTGATTCAATGGACTTGAGTCTGAGTGAACTCCGGGAGTTGGTGATGGACAGGGAGGCCTGGTGTGCTGCGATTCATGGGGTCACAAAGAGTCGGACACGACTGAGTGACTGAACTGAACAGAACTGAACTGATGGCCTGGAGGGTAAAGATCCGCCTGCCATGCAGGAGACTCAGGAGAGGTGGGTTCGATCCCTGGATCAGGAAGATACCCTGGAGCATGAAGTGGCAACAGGATCCAGTATTCTTACCTGGGAATGCCCATGAAAAAAGGAGTCTGGTGGGATGCCATCCAGTCACAAAGAGTCAGACATGACTGAGCACACGCACATGCACTAATTATTAAAGCTGTGAAGTTAATCACACATGTTTTTCACAATAACCCCAGATAGGACCTGCTTCACAATAGACCCAGACAGTTACTGTTAGGCTACTTTTTGAAAATACAAGAACCATATACATTGACACATGGTCCCAATATTGGAGACTGGAAATATTCTACAGATTCTATCAACTTTGGTAAAGAATGATTACTTAAAACTTACTACACATTTTTTTTTTTTTAACAAGTCTTGGTAAGTGGAACAGTAATTGATTTTTTAGGCCTGTTTGTAATAAATGTGAATATTTCTGCTTTAGTAATCTTAAGAGGATATGTTTTCCATCAGTGTCTCTACAATATTGGAATTCCCTACTATTTCTGGCTATGTCAGAAAACTGAGTAGGTTGAAATTAAATACCTGTGGTGAAACCCATATGTTTCATTATGCTTTTGCCAAGTTGATGTAGGAACAACAAAAGCAAAGGCGTGCCTTTTATTATTAATGATTCTCTAGGCTCTTAGCCACATTCTGTAAGCCATAAAAATAAATAAATGAAATATTCATTAAAGCATTTAAACTATCAATATTGTATAAACAAAAATAAAAGAAATGACATAGTATAAATAGATTCTCTGAGTTGTCATGTTAAAATTTTCCAAGAAAAACTAATAGTGGTGAAATCCTTCAATCACGTAGAAGATGTATTATTTTCTTTAAGTGCCAATACATATTCAGTTTGGCTAGATATAAGTAGTGAATAGATATCAGAATGAGCATTTTTATATACTGAAAGTATAAGTAAGGCAGCCAAGGGAATTGTTTCCATTTTGCTACTTCTAATAAATTTGCATTTATAAACTTTTAAATGCAGGCTAAAAATTTTAATTTAGATTTTGACAGCATCCTATTAGCATGTGGATACACAAGATACCTAAGTTGTAGAGTAAGAATCTCAATTCAAAGTCTTCATCTGGAGTTGGTACACTTTTTCTCTAAAGGATCGGATAGTAAATACTTTAAGCTTTGCAGACTAGGTATGTTCACCATCACATATCCTTTTTTGAATTATTTTATAACCTTATAAAAATATAGAAATGATTTTCAGCTCATGGGCTATGCTAAAACACACCAACGATAATATTTGACCTATGGATTTGACCTGTCTGCTACTGATTCTTGGTACAGGAATCTATCTTATCTTACCAGCTGCAGAAGATTTATAATAGACATAATTTCTTTACATGGGTTAGTAGAGGTTTTTACATTTTTGCTTAATTAATTTATTTTCTTAATGCGACCAAATACATTCAGTAGCAAATATCTAATATGCATTCCATTGCTAACCCCATTGCCAAATGACTACCAAACTAATGATTCTGTTACTGTATAAGGTCTGAATAAAATGGAAGGCTAAATTCAAAGGTTACTGAGGTTGCTGTAAGTCAATATTTAACTGAAGATGGAAACAGTTGTGTAGGGATTTTCTAATTACTGTATATGTGCTTGCTCTACGTGTGTGTGTATGTTTATATTATGGAACTGTTATTATAATTGCTAGTTAACTCCCAGTAATAATTACTGATATAGCCAATCTTGGTTGCAAAAGGAATATGCCTTACCTGAGATAGGTAAACATATTCTGGTTTATATTACTCACCACTGTATAATTAATGTTTGGTGGAGTGTCTGCTGCTGAAGATACTAAATAAGTGTTGAACAAATGGATAGAAATGAAATAAATGGATAGAAAGAAATTTGATAATAAAACTATTGATAGCAGTGACACTTTGGTGGTGGAGAGAAAATCAGGCCTGAGGTACCACACAGAAAATCAGGACAAGATTAGACTTGAGGAGAAGATGGACTGCTTTTGGAATGGAGATGCATGATAGGGGTTGGAAAAGTCCTAGTGCAATTCGAACATGAGATCAGAGAATTATGATAAATCCCTGATCTACTGGCTTATAAACCCTTGTTTCTACTGACTGAGCAGAATTGCCTTCAAAATCTATCTTAAATTGAACCTACAAGTGAGAACAAGTCTCTAAATAAGAGGGAAGATAAAGTATAATATCTGAATGTGGATTGGAGATATTCATGAATGTTCAACTTTTTCTCAGCCTTAAAAAATCAGACATTTTTTTATTTTGACCCTGCACTGACCACCATGTTAGCAATTATTTAATATCTTATCCATGTCCTGATCGAACTTCTGGAATACCAAAAGTTAGAGTCAAGCATTGATTACATTCAGTAGAAGCCAAAGTTGGAGATTTTTGCTCTGTCTGATCAGGCTCTTTGCTAACTTTATTTCATATAAAGAGAAACAATTTTGGAAGAGGGACTGGTACTAATCAAGAGGAAATTAAAAGCTTGAGGGAAAATAGATTCGAGATTAGTTTCCAGATTAGTTTCTAAAATTTTCTCTTTTAGCCAGTGGGCTTATATGAATTTAACAAATGAAAGAGAAATTGACTAAAATTTTCTTTCACAAAATCCAGAAATATAGATGTTTATATGAATGTGTCTATATGAATATTTCTGCATATATGCACAACAAAGACACTGGAGACATTATTCCCACCAAATAGTGACAGTAGCTGTCTCTGTTGGGGACATGCTTGGTGACAGTCTTGTTCTTTTTATGAAAAATTTACCATTTAAAGTTCTTACATAGAACAGTCTTTTGAACTCTGTTGGAGAGGGAGAGGGTGGGATGATTTGGGAGAATGGCATTGAAACATGTATAATATCATATGTGAAACGAATCGCCAGTCCAGGTTCAATGCATGATACTGGATGCTTGGGGCTGGTGCACAGGGATGACCCAGAGGGATGGTATGGGGAGGGAAGTGGAAGGGGGGTCAGGATGGGGAACATGTGTATACCCATGGCAGATTCATGTTGATATATGGCAGAACCTATACATTATTGTAAAGTAATTAGCATCCAATTAAAATAAATAAAGTTGTATTAAAAAATAAAGTTCTTATAGAGTGCATCATTTTATTAAAATTTTAATTGAAAACAAATTCAGAATAAATAGAAATTCTAAAGAATCAAAACATTTAAGCTTATAGTTTCTTCAACTTTGATATGAAATTGGTTCATAAGTTGATGAAAAATATATAATTTAAAAAACAAGATGGCAAGTATTGTCTCTTTTAAATGCAGTAACATTTCTTTCTGTCTTAAAAAACAGAAAAGATATGAAGTAGGAAATCTGAGTTCTGCACGGTATATATATTGTGCAGAAATATATGATACTGTTCTTTTTACAAGCTAGGGGAGAAGACTTTCCAAGATCGCAGAATAGGAAGATTGTGAGCTCACCTCCTCCAATGGGTTCAGTTTAAGACAGAATAAAATAATGATTAAAAGCCTGTTTTTTGAATGCTGGGAGATGCAACTTCCCATCTCTACTATACCACTTATGTGGTTTTTGAGGCAACTTATGCAACTTTTCTCCTTCTTTTCTCAGTCATAAAATACATATAATAAAAACCACATTGTAGAAATTCCATGAAGATACTTGTGAAGGTATCAGTTCAGTTCAGTTGCTCAGTGGTGTCCAACTCTTTGAGACCCCACGAATCACAGCACGCCAGGCCTCCCTGTCCATCACCAACTCCCGGAGTTCACCCAAACTCTTGTCCATCGAGTTGGTGATGCCATCCAGCCATCTCATCCTCGGTCGTCCCCTTCTATTCCTGCCCCCATCCCTCCCAGCATCAGGGTCTTTTCCAATGAGTCAACTCTTCGCATAAGGTGGCCAAAGTACTGGAGTTTCAGCTTTAGCATCATTCCTTCCAAAGAAATCCCAGGGTTGATCTCCTTCAGAATGGACTGGTTGGATCTCCTTGCAGTCCTACTCCTTTTCCTATTTGGAACCAGTCTGTTGTTCCATGTCCAGTTCTAACTGTTGCTTTCTGACCTGCATACAGATTTCTCAAGAGGCAGGTCAGGTGGTCTGGTATTCCCATCTCTCTCAGAATTTTCCACAGTTTATTGTGATCCACACAGTCAAAGGTTTCAGCATAATCAATAAGCAGAAATAGATGCTTTTCTGGAACTCTCTTGCTTTTTTGATGATCCAGCAGATGTTGGCAATTTGATCTCTGGTTGAGTGTATAATTAGGAGTCAATAAATAATGGCTTAAAATATTATTGAAAGAGAGAAAGGGTCTCAGAAATATGTCTGAGAACTGATGTGAAACTAAGATACTCCATCTTGAAATTCTGTTCTCACATTAGAATAAATTACTTTCACATTAGAAAACTAAGTGTTTGGGATGCTGATACTTAGAATGATATCCATGATGCAAGTGCTCATTATAAACTCAAATGAATTATACTGCTAAAATATTTGTATAATCTTTTTTTTTTCTCTTATTTCTATTTCTGTATTGTTTCACTTCTGAACCGGTAGGGAGCAAATTCACCTATGTTGTTCCAGCTGTGGTTGCTTCTGGCTCTACACACTGGTGTTAACTTGTGGGACTGAACCGTGGAGCCAAAAACCTGTTCAGTGTTTCTCACAATGAGATTACATGACCAGCTTTTACTTTGCAGTATATGAATCTGGGTATTAACTAGATTATGTTAATGCTTTGTTCATGTGTGGACAAATTCCAGTTCAATGTGTTATATATTTTCATCAAATATTTATTGAGAAACTACTAATTATTTCTGAAATATAAGTCAGTGAACCAGATGATGAAGATGTACATTTTAGAAATCATATAATTGTGGGGGAGGTAGTCTTAACAAATATCTCATATATACGTGTGTGCATCTGTAAGAGTCTGAGAAATACTATGGAAAAACAGGGTAAGAGGAATTGTGCAAGTTGAAATGTACATGTATTTCAAGTTCTTGCAATGATATCACCTCAGTGACACTTTAGTGACAGCATTATATAAAATTGTAATCTTTTCCAAAACCCAACTGTAATTTCCCTAAACTTGATCTACATTATCCATAACAATTATTATTTTCACTTATATTGTCATTATTATTAAACTTTCTTTTCCCCTCATTTGAATGTAAAGTCTATAAATGAGAGATTTGTCCTCATTTTGTTCTTTGATTTATTCTTACTTTAGGCAAACCACTAGTAACAGATTCCTTGACATGGCAGAAAATCTTGAAAGTTGATCAAGGAGCAGATGATGAAGGGACATGTTAAGGAATTTCACATTTATTGTAAGGAGAAAGATGGGCTCTGAGCACGAGGCCTAGTGTGCTTTGTGCTTTAGAATAATCATTTCACTCCATGAAAGTAGGAGGGATAAATGAACGGGAGGTGGGATGGGAGGCTCTGGGAAAGAATGATTATCTCCTCTAGGCTGTGGCAAGGAAACTATAGATGATGTGATGGAAATAAGAGATGGATAGGACCTAACTGGAAATTGAGAAAGAAAAAAGATTTGGAAAGACTTTCTAGCTTTGAGTTTGAATGACTAAATGGATAATTGTCTCTTAACAAACAGTGAGATAAGAAAATAGAAGGAGGAACACATATGATAATATATATTCAGTTGAGACATTCTGAGTTTGAATGGGTTAATAAACAAGCATTCTTAAATTTAGGACTGAGATTACAGCTTTGAGATTCATGAGCATACTAGTAGGAGTTAAAGTAAAAAGTGTTGCTGAAAAAAAATTATGATGTTCCATATGGTAGGGGAGAAGCAAATAAAAAAGTGGGACTTTTTTTTCAAAATTGTGTGTGTGTGTGTGTATTTTAAGACAGAATGATATCCCATTGACAGAACAATGCACAGCACAAGTGGAAGAACAACTACCTCTGAAGTAGACCAGGATGATAGAGCGATGCTTCTTTCTAATTCTTAATAAACAAGCATTCTTAAATTTAGGACTGAGATTACAGCTTTGAGATTCATGAGCATACTAGTAGGAGTTAAAGTAAAAAGTGTTGCTGAAAAAAAATTATGATGTTCCATATGGTAGGGGAGAAGCAAATAAAAAAGTGGGACTTTTTTTTCAAAATTGTGTGTGTGTGTGTGTATTTTAAGACAGAATGATATCCCATTGACAGAACAATGCACAGCACAAGTGGAAGAACAACTACCTCTGAAGTAGACCAGGATGATAGAGCGATGCTTCTTTCTAATTCTGCTAGAGTAGCTGCAGTATAGGAAGCTTCCTTTTCCTCATCTCCACTATTGTGAAAAATTTCTTATGCTATTTGTTTTTAAAATTATATTCAGTATCTTTTATTTTACCTTGCTGTTAACATGCTAGCTTATTATATAAACCTTCTAATATGTTACTTTTTTATTCACCAGTCTGTCTCTTTAAAGAAATTGTTAGATGACTTTTGCTTCTTTTTTATTTTAGTCTTGCATCATCCTTTGTTATCATATTTTCTGTTTGACCTTGACCTTATAATTTTCATTTATTATAGAGTGAGAGAAAGAACAGAGCAGAAAAAATAATCGAAATAATGACTGAAACCTTCCCAAGTTTGACCCAAAAAAAATTTTATACATTCTAGTTATTTAGTAAGCTACAAATAGTACAAAAGCAAAGAAATCTATACACAGATGTATCATAGTGAAAATGTTGAAACTAAAAAGAGAATATCTTAACAGCAACAAGGGAAAAATGACTTGTCATGTACAAAGAAACCCCAATAAATTAGCAGTTAAATTATCTTCAAGTGAAATCTAGTAAACTTACATTGTAATTAAAATAACAACAGAAAACAAAATACACTGATAAAGATAATTATGTAATTATAGAAACCATTACAAATACACATTACATCTTTTTATTTTTAATTTAAAAAACAATTGCACATATATCTGTGTCTATATTTATATACCTATAAATTGTGTTGTTGGAATTATTAAAGAAATAAAGGCAATATATTTGACAAAAATATCATCACTGAGATAGGTGAAAATGAAAATCAGCTCAGTGCATACCTATTCTCCTTTCTTCTCTCTCTTTCTTTAAGAGACAAAAATATCTAAGTTAATAGCTATAACAATGCATTGTTTGGTGAATAACATATAAATAACTGTAATAGCACACAAAGGACAAGGAAAGAGATCTATTTAGGAACTACTTGCTATATAGGAGTGAATTTCTATATTGTATTGAAGTTAATGTAAATCAGAAGTAGATTCTGATGAGTTGAGATATATACGGTAAACTCTTGAACAATTGCTAAGGAAATAACTAAAATAATATAAAGTGAAAAAGCATTAAGAGTTAAAACATAACACTAGAAAATGTTCAGTAAATGCAAAAAAGTCATGTATAAGAAATATAGGAACAAAAGTCACATGAGACATATAGTAAACAAAAAATAAAATGGAAGATGCAAATACAACTACATGAATAACAACATTAAGTGAGAGTGAATTAAACAATGTATCAAAATGCAAAGTTTGTGAAACTGGATTAAAAAATCTAGCTATATACAGCTTAAAGATTACGCACTTTAGAATCAAGCATCCAAATAAATTAAAAATATGAGGTTGAAACAGCAATCATAAGAAAACTGATGTCGTTTTACCAATGTCAGGTAAATAGATTTTAAAACAACAATAAAGATAGTGATATACAGGCACATTTCATAGTAGTAAGTCTCAATNGCAGGAGGAGAAGGGGATGACAGAGGATGAGATGGCTGGATGGCATCACAAACTCAATGGACGTGAGTCTGAGTGAACTCCGGGAGTTGGTGATGGACAGGGAGGCCTGGCGTGCTGCGATACATGAGGTTGCAAAGAGTCGAACACGACCAAGCGACTGAACTGAACTGGGCCAAACAGTAAAACTCGAATGTGATATGAGGATTAGAAGGAGATTAAAATAATGAAGTAATACATTGTATTAGTTTCCTGACTTTAATGGGTTAGTGGTTATGTGAAAGGGTGTCCCTGTTTGTGGAGGAAGGCACTCAGTAAATTGGGAATAATGGGATATCAAGTTGTTTTCAAATGAATCGGGGAAAACATTTTATTCTGTATCCTGCAGCTTGAAATTGTTTTAAAATGAAATAAGTGAAACATTAACTAGATTTCTTACTGAGTATTATTTTTTACTGCAGAGATTTCTCATAATATTTACCATGCAAACGTGTTTTGCATTTTCAATAAAGAAATATAATAGTATTTCCTACAGATTTTTTAAGCAAAGTACCTCCTGGAAAAGAGAAGTATTTAAAAACAATCTTTGCACTAAAATTTATAAAGAAGCATAATAAATATACCAAATTCTGAGTGAATATAACAACGAATTACTATTATGTAAACAGTAGAAATGTGATTGGGACTGACAGTTATTTAATTAAAAGTTGATTAAAGAAGGAAATTATTTTGTTAATTTTGCTGAAATATAGTTGATTGACAAGGCTGTGTTAATTTCTGCTGTACAGTATAGAGACTCAGTTTTATATATATATACTTTTTCCATTATGGTTTATCATAGGACATTGAATATTATTCCCTGTGCTATACAGTGTGATCTTGTTGTTTATCCATCCCATATATAATATTTTGCATCTGCTAATCCCCAACTCCCAGTCCTTCCTTCCCTCCACTTGCCTTTGGCGACTGCAAGTCTGTTCTCTGTATCTGTGAGTCTGGTTTTGTTTGCTGGTATGTTTATTTGTGTCATATTTTAGATTCCACATATAAGTGATCTCATATGGTATTTGTCTCTTTTTGACTCACTTCACTTGGTCTGATAATCTCTGGGTCCATCTGTGTTGCTGAAAATGGCATTATTTCATATTTTTCTAATGGCTGAGTAGCATTTCATTATATATACCACATCTTCTTTATCCTTTCATCTGTCAATGGCCATTAATGTTGTTTCTGTGTCACGGCTCTCCTTGGTAGTGAGGCTGTGAACATGAGGTGCATTTATCTTTTAGAAGTATACTTTTGTATGGGTATATACTCAGGAGTGGAGTTGCTAGATCATATGGCAACTCTATTTCTAGTTTTTTGAGGAACTTCCATACTGCTTTTCCATAGTGGCTGTGCCAATTTACATTCCCACCAATAGTGTAAGAGGGTTCCCTTTTCTCCACACCCTCTCCAGCATCTATTATTTGTAGATTTTTAATGATGGCCATTCTGACTGGTGAGAGGTGGGACCTCATTGTTTTGACTTGCATTTCTCTAATAATTAGTAATGATGAGCATCTTTCCATGTGCCCATTAGCCAACTGTATGTCTTTGGAGAAATGTCCATTTAGGTCTTCCGCTCATTTTCTAATTTTTTTTTTTTTGCTTGTTATTGAATTGTAGGAGCTGTTTGCATATTTTAGAAATTAAGCCCTTGTGGTCGCATCATTGGAAATACTTTCTTCTAGTCTGTAGGCTGTCTTTTCTTTTTGTTTGTGGTTTCCATTGCTGCACAAAAGTTAATAAGTTTGATTAGGTTTCATTCTTTTTGCCTTGATTTCTATTGCCTTCAGTTCAGTTCAGTCACTTAGTCGTGTCTGACTCTCTGCGACCCCATGAATCGCAGTACGCCAGGCCTCCCTGTCCATCAGCAACTCCCGGCGTTCACTCAGACTCACATCCACTGAGTCCGTGATGCCATCCAGCCATCTCATCCTCAGTCGTCCCCTTCTCCTCCTGGCCCCAATCCCTCCCAGCATCAGGGTCTTTTCCAATGAGTCAACTCTTTGCATGAGGTGGCCAAAGTACTGGAGCTTCAGCTTTAGCATCATTCCTTCCAAAGAAATCCCAGGGTCGATCTCCTNTCTATTGACATTTTGTTCCAAATAATTATTTGTTGTGAGGGCTGTCTCCTATATTGTAGGAGGTTAGCAAAATCCTTGACGTCTACCCATTAGACGCCAGTTACAACCCTTTGCAGTCATCACAAAACAAAAACTGTTCCCAGATAGTGTTAAAAGTCCATTGGGAGGCAGAATCACCCTAGGTAAGTTAAGAACCACAGATATTACTGTATAAGGAAAAAGGAAAAAGTCTTAAAGGATATACGTTAAAAATTTAATCATGTTTCCTCTGGAGTGGTAAAGAGATATGCAGGTGAGAGATGACTTCCACATTTTCTCAATATACTTTTGTACTGCTTGAATAACCTAAAAATTATAATGGGCTCGTGTATTCTGTGTTTAAGAGAATCAAAATCAATTTCTTGCCTTCCAAAAAGTATAAAACAGAACAGGCCAATTCTGACTAACATAAAATGCAGCTGTTGTAGAACATTCAAAAGATGATTATGGCTTATGGAGATGGAAATGGTGACAAGTAATTTGAATTTTAATATATTTTTAATATATTGCCTGCAAGATTTACTGACAGATTGGATGTGAAGCCTGAAGGAAACAGATAAAGCATTTTGTTTTGACTAAGCAACTGGCTGAATAACAGTGCTATTAATGAGTGTTGGGAATAAAGAAATTGAGGGCTTTTATGGAGAAAAGTAAAATCAATAGTTTCATTTTGACAATTAATACTGAGATTCATATTAGACTTCCACATACTGATTTGAGTAGACAGTCCATAGTTCAGAGTCAAGCAGAATAACAATTCTCATAACAGTCTGTGACAAACAATGAATAAACTCTTCTTAGTGGAAAATTAATAAATACATTTTAAATAGCTTATTATTCATGTGTTTAATTGCTATATGAAAAAAAATCATACCTGAATTTAGAAACAAACAAAAACAACTAATTTATCATGCACTTTCCAATTCCCATAACAGACAAAGATGCACTCACTTGAAAATAATCCAAAAAGTGTATGCACTAAAAATAATTTAAAAAAAGTTTAAAAATAAAATTTCCACTAAATCAGAAAAAGAAAAAATAATACAGTGCATTAGAAAATATCAATATAAATGTTAATTTTACGCTCTGGTGGACAAAATTAGCTTGTTGCAATAATGAATTTAGTAGAAAACACTGTGATTCTAAAAGCATCAATATTAGTATAAGATTTTATTATTTTCACATCCCTAAACCAAAAACAAAGTGATTAAATTCAAAAGAAGAATAGAAGACGGTCTCTTTTCTCAAAAATGAGAATCACAGTAATCCAGAGAAAAGAACATCTCATTATTTCTGCAATATTATATTCAGTTCAGTTCAGTCACTCAGTTGTGTCTGAACCCATGAACCACAGCACGCCAGGCCTCGCTGTCCATCACCAACTCCCAGGGTTTACTCAAACTCATGTCCATTGAGTCAGTGGTGCCATCCAACCATCCTCTGTCATCCCCTTCTCCTCCTGCCCTCAATCTTTCCCAGCATCAGGGTCTTTTCAAATGAGTCAGCTCTTTGCATCAGGTGGCCAAAGCACTGGAGTCTCAGCTTCAACATCAGTCTTTCCAATGAGCACCCAGAATTGATCTCCTTTAGGATGGACTGGCTGGATCTCCTTGCATTTTAAGGGACTCCCAGAGTCCTCTCCAACACCACAGTTCAAAAGCATCAATTCTTCTGCACTCAGCTCTTTTTATAGTCCAACTCTCACACCCTTACATGACCACTGGAAAAACCATAGCCTTGATTAGATGGACCTTTGTTGGCAAAGTACTGTCTCTGCTTTTTAATATGTTGTCTAGATTGGTCATAACTCCTTCTAAGGAGTAGACATTTTTTAATTTCATGGCTGCAATCACCATCTGCAGTGATTTTGGAGCCCCCAAAAATAGTCTGACACTGTTTCTATTGTTTCCCCATCTATTTCCCATGAAGTGATGGGACTGGATGCCATGATCTTAGTTTTCTGAATGTTGAGCTTTAAGCCAACTTTTTCACTCTCCTCTTTCACTTCATCAAGAGGCTTTTTAGTTCCTCTTCACTTTCTGCCATAAGGGTGGTGTCATCTGCATATCTGAGGTTATTGATATTTCTCCTGGCAATCTTGATTCTAGCTTGTGCTTCATCTAGCCCAGCGTTTCTCATGATGTACTCTTCATATAACATAAACAAACAGGGTGACAATATACAGCCTTGATGTCCTCCTTTTCCTTTTGGACTCAGTCTATTGTTCCATGTCCAGTTCTAACTGTTGCTTCCTGACCTGCATACAGATTTCTCAAGAGGCACGTCAGGTGGTCTGACCCCTCTTTCCCATCTCTTTCAGAATTTTCCACAGTTTATTGTGATCCACACAGTCAAAGGCTTTGGCATAGTCAATAAAGCAGAAATAGATGTTTTTCTGGAACTCTCCTGTTTTTTTGATGATCCAGCGGATGTTGGCAATTTGATCTCCGGTTCCTCTGCCTTTTCTCAAACCAGTTTGAATATCTTGAAGTTCATGGTTCATGTATTGCTGAAGCCTTGCTTGAGGAATTTTGAGCATTACTTTACTAGCGTGTGAGATGAGTGCAATTGTGCAGTAGTTTGAGCACTCTTTGGCATCGCCTTTCTTTGGGATTGGAATGAAAACTGACCTTTTCCAGTCCTGTGGCCACTGTTGAGTTTTCCAAATTTGCTGGCATATTGAGTGCAGCACTTTCACAGGATCATCTTTCAGGGTTTGAAATAGCTCAACTGGAATTCCATCACCTCCACTAGCTTTGTTCATAGTGAGGCTTCCTAAGGCCCCCTTTACTTCACACTCCAGGATTTCTGGCTCTGGGTGAGTGATCACACCATTGTGATTATCTGGGTTGTGAAGATCTTTTTTATACAGTATAGATCTTTGTACAGTACAGATTCTATACAGATCTTTTTGTACAGCAATATTTATACTACCTTGCATTGAATCCTTACAGTGGGATGTGAAAGTGAAAGTCGCTCAGATGTGTCTGACTCTTTTCAACGCTGTGGACTATACAGTCCATGGAATATCCAGGCCAGAATACTGGAGTGGGTAGACTTTCCCTCTCTAGGGGATCTTCTCAACCCAGGTCTCTTGCATTGCAGGCAGATTCTTTACCAGCTGAGCCACAAGGGAAGCCCAGGAATACTAGAGTGGGTAGCCTATCCCTTCTGCAGTGAATCTTCCCAACCCAGGAATCGAACCAGGATCTCCTGCATTGCAGGTGGAGTCTTTACTAACTGAACTATGAGGGAAGCCCTAGGAACAGTTAATCTTAATAGTAACTCTATGAGTTAGGTATGTCATATTTTAGATGAAGAAATTGAGACTTAAAAACAGTGAATAATTAGCTCAAGTTCACACATAAATGGTGATCATGCTTCAGGGTTTGGCAGTTTGACTCTAGAGCCTGCATTTTCATGAGTTATGGGAGGAGAGGTCACAATTAAACAAAAAAAGAAAAAAGAGGAAGAAGAAAAGAAAAGTAAAACGTTTTATTATCTTCATGGCTAGAGATTCAAATCAGAGTTGAGGGTATGAAGAAGCAACAAAGGGCTGTGTGGTTGCTTCCACACTCGTTGATGCTCACTACTTTTTCCCAAACAAGAGTCATGGAACATAGAGACACAGAATCTGCAAATCTTTGCTCTTCTCCAGTGAACATCAAATATTGGTCCCAGGTTTAAATTCAAACTCAGAAATACAATCAGTATATTTTATTTTCAACATATTTACATATTGTCCTTACTCTCTTTTGACAGCACAAGCATCCTAGTTTTCAACACTACCTTTAAAATTTTCTATCTGACCAACAAGTTGTGAAGACCTCAGTGTTCAGCTCATTTTTAAAATAAAACTACCCTCAGAATGCAAAATCTGCCTCCTCTAACTGAAAGGATTTAAATTACATTGTGGATAAGATGCTGTAAGCAGACCAGTAAAGCAGTGTTTTATTTCCAAAGTAAGTGGACTGAAACAGATGGAAGGGGGAAAAGAGAGCTTTCCTAAAGGCACGGTGTCTGTGTGTCACCAGCTGTTGCTGGGAGATATGTGCAATTGCAAGTGATGGATAGGAGAAAATCCTAATGCCTAGGCTTTCTGCTTTAGACTCTTAGGTGTAAAGAGCCTCTTCTTGGGTTCTTTTGATTGAAGCCTGGCATTTGCAATGCCCACTTAAAATCGCACTGTCTTATTTGATTAAAACATCAGATAGGACTTTTATTTTATTTCACACTGGAATTCAGCTAAAGTTGAATTCATGGAGAAAGCAATGGGGGGAATGAAGATTGGGGGATGGGGCAAGGTCATGGGTAAAAGGTAGAAAGAAAATATATTCTTAATCCTGCTATATAGCTTGTAAATATTTTTGTTATTTCACATTCAAATTAAATTTTATTTTATACATCTATCTCTTTTTCTGTCTTGCATACAGGATTATCGTTACCATCTTTCTAAATTCCATATATATGCATTAGTATACTGTAGTAGAGAACAGTCTTCTGGACTCTGTGGGAGAGGGAGAGGGTGGGATGATTTGGGAGAATAGCATTGAAACATGTATAATATCATATATGAAATGAATCGCCAGTCCAGATTTGATGCATGATACTGGATGCTTGGGGCTGGTGCACTGAGACAACCCAGAGGGATGGTACAGGGAGGAAGGAGGGAGGGGGGTTCAGGATGGGGAACACGTGTATACCTGTGGCGGATTCATGTTGATGTATGGCAAAACCAATACAATATTGTGAAGTAATTAACCTCCAATTAAAATAAATAAATTTATATATTTAAAAAAATATTTTATTTTATTTTTGCAGTGATTTTAAAATATCAAAATATAGTTGATTTACAGTATTATATTTATTTCAGGTGTACGACATAGTGATTAAAAATTGTTATAGATTATACTCCATTTAAAGTTATTACAAAATGATAGCTATGTTTCTTTGTGTTTGCTTGTATTATACTTGCACTCTATTTTTGTTGCTTCTTTATTTTATATAGTGGTTTGTGTTTCTTAATCCCATACTCCTATCTCGCCCTTCCCCAACCCCCTCTTCCCACTGGAACCACTAGATTGTTCTTAATATCCATGAGTGGTTTTGTTTTGCTATATATATCTGTTTGTTTTATTTTTTAGATTAATTGTATGAGTGATAACATAGTCTTTCTTTGACTTATTTCACTAAGAATAATACTCTCTAGATCCATCCATGCTATTGCAAATGGCAGAATTCAATCATCCAAATTGGAAGTGAAGTAAAACCGTCACTATTTGCAGATGACATGAATATACATTCAAAAAGTAAATGTACATAATATACATCAATATACCTAAAATAAACATGAGCTTATACATAATAAATAAGCATAAACATGTGACTGTGTTTATGTGTAAAAGTACACATAAACATGTGTCCTGCCCTTATATCTTGAGGTAGTAGAGGTAAAACTTGTTTTCCCAACTTACATTGAAATAAAAGCTCAAGATAGATATATTTAAAATGGCCCTGGTAGTTCAGATGGTAAAGAATCTGCCCAAAATGTGGGAGACCCAGGGTCAATCCCTGAGTTGGGAAGATCCCCTGGAGAAGGAAATGGCAACCCTCTCCAGTTTTCTTTCCTGGAGAATCCCGTGGACAGAGGAACCTAGCAGGCTACAGTCCATGGGTCGCAAAGAATTGAACATGACTGAGTGACTAACACAGATGCATAGACATATTTAATTATTAAGCAAGGATAGTACTGTGTAACTAGAGCATTTTGAGATACCGTGTCAACTAACACATTTCTCCTAATAATAGCACAATAAATTTAAAATCCAAGTGGTATATATTTTATGGTAAACACTCCTTGGCTCAACAATACTTTCAGATTTATTAATAAGTATTCTGGAAGTTGTCTGTTGATTTCCAGCACCATCTTCTAAGCTCTTTCTTGCACTGCAGGCCATTTGAATGGGATATGGAAGACAGGATAGAGGAGCGTGTCATTCTCCTCTGGCAAAGATAGGTAGATATTTGGGAAGACAGCAGGACTAGATTTCAGCAGTTTCATGTCATGTGCTTTGGTGCTAGCAACAGATGGTCTTGGTGGTAGATTCCTTTGATTTCGACCTTTCCTAATTTCTCTTCGATCAATAGTCACGCTTTTATAAATTTTATAATCATGTGATTTCCTATATTAAATCCCTTGTTTGTTAAGATACCTGGAGTCATCTCTGCTTCCTGGATGATTATTAAGTCAGTTCAGTTCAGTTAAGTCACTCAGTCGTGTCCAACTCTTCCACCCATGGACTGCAGCACACCGTAGGCTTCCCTGTCCTTCACCAGCTCCCAGAGCTTACTCAAACTCATGTCCATTGAGTCAGTGATGCCATCCAGCCATCTCATCCTCTCTCGTCCCCTTCTCCTGCCTTCAATCATTCCCAGCATCAGGGTTTGTTTTTTTTTTTCCAATAAGTCCATTCTTTGCATCAGGTGACAAAAGGATTGCAGTTTCAACTTCAGCATCAGTCCTTGCAGTGAGTATTCAGGACTGATTTCCTTTATTAAGTCAGTCAGTGATTATTAGGAACATTCTAAATCTTATGTTTATAAATTACACATCTGAGTTCTCAGCATTTTATTGAACCAAACTTTTATTTATATTTGAGTTTTTGTGACCCATAACACTTTCAGTGAAATCTCATTTGTTAATTTTAACTTATATAAATATTCTTTCGAAATTCTGTCCAAATTATAAAGTTTTAAATTTAAATTCAAAACTTTGTGATTAACATACATAAAACTTGAATTTAATTCAATAATAAATTTATTCAAATATCAGTGATTTTATTCTAAGTATGGAAGAACAAGCAGAACATTTGAAAAATATTGAAGAATGGAGTTTAAATGATATTCTTAATTACTAAGAATAACTTTTTAAAAAATAATATGTATTGAATATTTCTTGTGTGTTTTTTTATTATATTATCTTCTTAGAGGAAAGAGGAAAACGAAAGTATAAAAAGTACAGATGTATTTTCAAGTGGTAATAACAAAACTGAGGTGCCTTGCTTCATTATCATTTTATTTGGACCACTTATTTATCCAAAAAATATCTTTAAAGAATTTTTCATGTACGTAAATTTTCAAATAATTTCTAATACTGTCTTTTCTCCTTGGAGAAGGAAATGGCAACCCACTCCAGTGTTCTTGCCTGGAGAATCCCAGGGACAGGGGAGCCTGGTAGGCTGCCTCCTATGGGGTCACACAGAGTCAGACACGACTGAAGCGACTTAGCAGCAGCAGTCTTTTCTCCTCTGGACTGTTTTTCAATAGGGTTCTGACTTTTCTGGAATATTTATTCTTCACTCTTTAGACCCAGATATAAAAATAACCCTGTTGGAGAAGACTCTTGAGAGTCCCTTGGACTGCAAGGAGATCCAACCAGTCCATTCTGAGGGAGATCAACCCTGGGATTTCTTTGGAAGGAATGTTGCTAAAACTGAAGCTCCAGTACTTTGGCCACCTCATGCGAAGAGTTGACTCATTGGAAAAGACGTTGATGCTGGTAGGGATTGGGGGCAGGAGGAGAAAGGGACGACCGAGGATGAGATGGCTGGATGGCATCACGGACTCAATGGACGTGAGTCTGAGTGAACTCCGGGAGTTGGTGATGGACAGGGAGGCCTGGCGTGCTGCGATTCATGGGGTCGCAAAGAGTCGGACACGACTGCGCGACTGAACTGAACTGAATTTACTGAGTAGGACTGGAATTTGTTAAAAGTCTAGGATCCCATTAGAATCCTTTAACTTCTCACTTTATCAGATCTGCAATGGTCCATTATACTGTGCATCACTACCTTCTTTTAATGGGTGATTGGCTCAACAGATTTTCCATCAATTAATTCCAGTAGGTTCATTTAAATACAGAGACTTTTTTCTCTTCTTTCCCATTTGTTTTAGCTTGCCAGTTCTGCCATAGCAATGAAACACAGATTGGTGGTTTAAACAACAAAACTTCATTTTCTGATGGTTTCAGAGGCTAGAAGTCGAGTTCAAGGGTTTGTTGGAGTTGTTTTTTGAAGTCTTTCCCTTGGCTTGAATGGATGGTATCTTCATACAGTGGATCTGTATGTTCTTGTCTGTGTCTAATCTCTTCTTCTTACAAAGACACCATATTGATTATGGGCCTACCCTAACAACTGCATTTTAATTGAATTACTACTTTAAAGGCTCTGTCTCCAAACGGTCACATTCTGAAGTACTAGGGGTAAGGGCTCCAACATAATTCATGTCATAGCACATGTTTACTTATTGCCCACAAAATCAGAGAGGGAAATGTCAATGAATACCTTCATAATCCTTCTAAAGCTTGGAAATAATGAACATGGTGGAATAATACCCTCTACCAAACCATAATTAATAATATAAAAGCCCTTCTCATCTTTATTTATAGAAAAAAAATTAAAATTGATAGGGAAAAAAAGTTTTGCCTTACCTAACATATATAAACTTTATCATGCAAAATAAAAATAATAAGAAAAATTCTAGAAAATGTAAAAAGCTTAGCACGATATTTCAAACACACTTGAAGATGTTAAAAAAAACCTTTAATGTACAAATGTGATTCCCTAATATTGTACTATGAATGAAAGTGAAAGTCTTTCAGTCCTGTCTGACTCTTTGCAACTCCATGGGTTATACAGTCCATGGAATTCTCCAGGCCAGAATACAGGAGTGGGTAGCCTTTCCCTTCTCCAGGGGATCCTCCCAACCCAGGGATCGAACCCAGGTCTCCCACAGTGCAGATGGATTCTTTACTATCGGAGCCACAAGGGAAGCTCTGTACTACAAGTAATCAATTATATTTTACCGTGTATAGGGTGGAAAGGAATGTTGCAAATGACTCTTAACACTACAGTTTATCATAAGACAGCTTATTTTAAAATTTTAATCTTACAGCTTCAGGTTTTCAAAACTATAATTTAGAAAGTGGATATGTAGTTACTAAGTGTAGCAGCTTGACTTTTTTTCTAGAAAGGTGCTTCTCAATTTCAAAGAACATACAATTCTGAAAGTGATTCAATATGACAAAGCTCTTTCAGAGTTTTATGGTTATTAGAGAACTTTGACATTGCTGGAAAAGCAAATGAGGGCTTAAACAATGATGCCTTTAATACCAGGTGGGTGTAAATAATTTTTTTTAAAGCATGGAAGAAACTGACAGACAAGATGGCATACTTTTCTTAATTAATTCTCACTAGCAACTTTGTGAAATCATTGTACATTTACCAATGTCAAATTTTAACTCTAAAATGTTTTTAAAATTTCTTATTTTGTTATTATTACCCATCTACATTTTACTTTTCTCTTCATTCTTTCTTGTACATCTTAACTCACATCTTGAAAGGATAAGAGAAAATGAACTGGCAAAGTCTGTCAGAAGGTTATCTTAGTTTTTAAAGTCATTGTCAGTTATTGTCATTGTCATGGTGAGAAGTCACTGTGTAGTGCAGAGAGCCCAGTCTGGTGTTCTATAATGACCTGGAAGGATGGGATGGAGAGAGAGGAGGGGGGCTCTAGAAGGATGTATGTATGTTTATGACTGATTTGTGTTGTTGTATGGAAGAAACCGATACAACATTGTAAAATTTTAAAAATAAATGAAGAAATAAAGAAGAAAAAAAGCTGTATTCTATTCCATAAATTCCATCACATCATGGCAAATACATGGGGAAAAAGTTGAAACAGTGGCAAATTTTATTTTCTTGGGATCCAAAATTACTGTGGACAGTGATGCCGTCATGAAACTAAAAGACACTTGCTTCTTGGAAGGAAAGCTATGACAAATCTAGACACATTTTAAAAAACAGAGACATCATTTTGCTGAAAAGTTTTGTGTAGTCAAAGCTATGGTTTTTCTAGTAGTGATGTATGGATGTGAGAACCAGATTGTAAGAAAACAGTGTCAAAAAACTGATGCTTTTGAACTGTGGTGCTGGAGAAGACTCCTGAGAGTCCCTTGGACTGCAAGGATATCCAACCAGTCCATTCTGAAGGAGATCAACACTGGGATTTCCTTGGAAGGAATGATGCTAAAGCTGAAGCTCCAGTACTTTGGCCACCTCATGTGAAGAGTTGACTCATTGGAAAAGACCCTGATGCTGGTAGGGATTGGGGGCAGGAGGAGAGGGGACGACCGAGGATGAGATGGCTGGATGGCATCACTGACTCGATGGGTGTGAGTCTGAGTGAACTCCGGGAGTTGGTGATGGACAGGGAGGCCTGGCGTGCTAAGATTCATGGGGTGGCAAAGAGTCAGACATGACTGAGCGACTGAACTAAACTGAACTGAGCAGTCAGAATATTAAGTATGAGATATTAAGTGATACACCAGATGATGAAAAAGCAAGTGTTGTGCAAAATAAGTACTATTCTTAAATTGTTATAACTGAAAACTCAGAAATTTACAGAGTAAATTTAAGGCAATATGTGCCATTTCATTTCCTAAATATTTATTGGACCATATGAAACTTTTTTTTGTGAGCTCATAAATAAATATAGTCAGGAAAATAAACTCTTCTTCTCAGTGTTAAAGTGGTCAAGAACCACCATGTAGAGAATGCAGTGGAACAGAATCCAGTTGAATTTCTAGATGACCTTCAAGGAAGTATGCCAAGTATATGCCTCATAACAGAAAGCCCTACAGCCACTTCAACTGACTGTGTTTAGTGTATACTATCTGTAGCTTTCCTTATTTTATATGTAGCACTCCAAACTGGATTTAAAATCTCCCAAGGAAGTTGGTATACCATGCACTGAGGAAATGTTCTCTACATATCTGTTGATTTTGTATGGAATAAGGAAAATGTAGTTCTACTCTATTGAATTGATTATTGTCCTATGATAAAGAAACAAGTATACCATATTTGGAAAAAGAATGATAAATTATAAGTAAATGCTAGGTGAACTGTTTTATCAAGATTCAATTATATTGTCTGTGCCTTATTTAATTCTGTGAGTCTATTATGTAATTTGGCTAAGAACTAACTATCCAAGGTTGTCTATATTTTACTTGCACAGTATTGTTTGATTCAGAAGTTGATTTTCTTAAATTATCAGATACTCAATACATGCTCCAACTCGTGCAAATGATGACTAGATTTTTTGGCAAGCTTGTAGTTTTAAAGATGAATCGAGCCATTGACTGGTGGCTTTAATTGCTGTAATTTAAATAATTAATTCTATATTTAGAAAATGAGTTCAAGGTGGTGTGTGATTAACCATGTTTAATGAAGTCATTACCTGATTAAAAAGCATTTCATGCCCATGACTGATTATATCCAAATGCTAGTCAATTTGATTTAAATTCTCTCTATATATTTGAATTTGTTACAGTTTTTTGTTGTACCTACTATGATGAAAACTTGCACTGATATTCTATTATGGGTTACTGCTTATGCTTTATACTTATCTTTACTAGAAGTATGGTATAGAAAATAGTGTTCAACTCCACTAGAAACATCTTCAGGGAATGTTCTTGACTTAGGAAATGGTTTCGTTTTGGAAGGTTTAACTTTTAAAAATAAAAGGGATTAGTTCAATTAAAAAGATGGCTCTTTAGTGATCAGGCAGATGACTGAATATCTGAAGCACTTTCTTATACATCAACTCTAGCTCAAATCTTCAGATATATAATGTATCAAACCTCAATGTGCCTTGAGAAAGTACAAGATTTTAAAGAAAAGAAGTTTTTGAAGTGTTTTTAATAATAAAACTCAAGAGTAAGAGAATTTTTTTTCCAGAAGACAGGCACCAGCTACTTTTCTTCTACACTGAACACAGAATAAGAGAAAATATAATTAAACTAAGAAATGAGGTATTTTGGGTCTCAGGGTTGCTTTGAAAATATAAACTTGCTCTGCTATATGCTATAACGCATTACTGAGGTTAGAGTATGATACATTTTTGTAGAGAATTTTAGAGGCTTCCTGATGTCTCATGTGGTTTAGTTATATTACCTGAGTTACTACTTAAGTAGTCAATAACTTTTGAAGGTTGCTTCTTCAATAGGCAATCTTATAGTGCTACAGTATGAAATTTTCATATTTTTTAGTGCAAAAGCATGCTTCAAAGTAGAACAGGCCATTGTTTATACTATGGACTCAGCCCCGATGACTACAATATTTGACATCTACAAAAAATAAATATCTGCATACACACACATACATATATAATCAGTTATCTTCACCTGTACTTAAAAAAATACTCTGAAAATTTTAACATCTGAAGATAATAGGTTTTTCAATGGTTCCTATTAAATTGCTGTCATTGGTTGACAAACAAAACCATAAGTACATGTCCAAGAAAAATGTGCTTTAGATTTGCTGTATAATGCATACATTATGAAAATGTACAGGCAGATCAGGGTTTCTCAACCTTGGCACTGTTGATATTTCAGGCTGAATAATTCTTTGTTGTGAGAAGTTGTATTGTGCATTCTAGGATGTTGAGAAAAATCTTTGGCCTCTACCCTCTAGATTCCAGTAGAATCTGTCCCAACCAAAGTCAGGATGAAAATCACTCCATATATTGTCAAATCCTCTTTGGAAGGAAGAGAGTGGTGGTGGAAAAATTGCCTTAGTTAAAAACCACTGAGGGAGATAATGGCTAATATATATCAGCACTAGTTTTTGTTAATATTTATAAGCATAAACTTATTGTTCATGATTATTACAATTCATATAAAGGAATAAAACTAACATAGTCTCTGGCATACAGGATCACCTGAGAAATACTTTTATAAAAGTGAATAAATAAATGAATTAATTAGCATTTAAAAATAGTAAATGAATAGAAGAAAAATAGAAATTACAGTGAACCACTGATTTTGTCTCAATTTGTTAGAGCAGTGTTAGAAAACTTATATACCCTGTGTGTGTTCAGTCATGTCTGACTCTTTGCGACCTCCTGGACTATACCCAGTCAGGCTCCTTTGTCTTTGGAATTTTCCAGGCAAGAATACTGGAGTGGGTTGCCATTTCCTACTCCAGGGTATCTTCCCAACCCAGGCATTGACCTTGCATCTTTTGTGTCTCCTTCATTGGTAGGCATATTTTTACCACTGGGCCACCTGGGAAGTCCACACTTTATTTAACTTGAAGTAAGTTCATAGGGGATGACAGAGAATGAGATGGTTAGATAGCATCACTGACTCAATGTATATGAATTTGAACAAAATCCAGAAGATGGTGGAGACAGAGTTGCCTGACATCCTACAGTCCATGGAATCGCAAAAAGTCTGACACAACTTAGCAACTGAACAACAACAACATCTATAGATGCTATTTATTACTTTCTTCTTCTGAGCACTGTTTTTATGTTTCTCTGTTCTTACCAGACAGGGATTTCAGCTTAGAGATGTGATAAAACTTCATTCCCAAGTGATCTGAGCCCTTGGTAAAGCTTTTTCTATAGTGCCTTGGTGGCTTTTATTAAATTTTAACACTTGTTATGATCATAGAATATGACAATAAAAGAGAATCCTAGAATCCTCTTTTTATCATTCATATTCTTCTTTCCTCTTCATTTTCCACCTTTATCATACATTTCCCAACATTCAGGGTAACAATCTTAGGCATCCATCATACTGTCTTCCATATCACAATCTTAAATGAAACACCCCTGCCAAGACCAAGTTTGATAGTGATTCTCTCATTTTATTTCTTACAGCCTCTTTGCTATATGGCCAGACCTTCACATCTGCCAACACACTGATGCAGAGGTTCGCCATAAGCCACTTCTAGGAGAAACAGGATTAGACATAAAACTTAAAATTCTGCCTTTTGAAAGAAATGTCTGAATTGATTACTCAATCTTCTAGTGTAACTTCTTTGTAGACATTTTAAATCAGAGTATACCATCTTATTAAATTTTTCATTTTATTTCTGTCATACATAATATTCAAGTTTCTTTCTTCTCAGTCATATGATACTGGAGAACTCTCCAGAAGTGTATATTATGGGAGAAAGCTTAGTTGTTAGTATGGCCAGAGAGGGCATGCCAGGAGTGAATGCAGTTTATTTACTAAATGTATGTGGTCTCAGAACCAGCTTATGTCTGGTCTCAGATACTTTTAATTATGAATTATTGCTGGGCAAGTTCAGTATTGGGACTGGATAGATATCATCATGTATATTATGGCCAACTTACTTTGTATAGTTACTTGGTGTCCCTGGTCCAGAGATCTACCTCTGTCTATGCTTAATTTATAGCCAAGGCCATTTCTCAAAAGAAAATAGTTGCTTATAAAACATTACTTTGCTCCAAGAGCCCAGTGTCCTCTGATGTCATTCCTATGGTCTCTTACAATGCAAGATCAGCTACAGATTCTTGGATCAAGATTTTGAGTTGAATCATAAGGATGTAAAAAGGTAAAGCTGCTTTTATTGCAATCTGAATGTGGAAATTCTTCCCTTTTCCCAAGCCCTAATATAAACTGGAAGTATATCACATGATCACCAAAGTTTAGAAAAACCAAGAGTATGGGGTTTTTTTTTTTTGTTCTTTATTAGTGATGAGTATGCAAAGTGTGCTGGGTGACAAGTTCCAGACCACCGGGCCCCCAGAGGCTAAACTGAATAATAGTCTCCTTTATAGTCATACGACTTATCTAACACCTTTTGATATGCAGATGTCTTAGGTAACAGGCTATTTCTTTTACTCTCAATTCTGTTAGGATGATGTCGATAGTTTAAAGGTATGAGTAACAGTCATTGTTTCTCTGAACTAATTATAGCACAGATCAAGAACGATGTAACCTTGGTACTGAAGGATGAAGACTAGTTTTCTTTAATAAAAAAAGATGAAACAAAGACTTTTTCTCAGAAGCCAAAGAAGAGAATTCATTACCAGCAGCTGAACTATAAGAAATAATTAAGTTTATCAAATCAAAGAAATATACCTGAAATATACCTGAAAGAAAATATACCTGAATATAGGCACGCAAAACAAAGATGACAGACTATAAACATGCTTAAAATGAAGGTAAATGTCAAAGACTTCAAAATTATTTTTAATCAATTTGAAAAATAATTGTCTAAAGCAAAAATAAAAGCAAGTCATTATGAATATATATACTATATTAACTAAAACACATGACAGCTATGGCACAGAAGACAGAAAGAAGCAATAATTTGTTAAGTGCAGCATAATCAGAGAATTCAATATAAAACTACATTTTTTTCTTCTTGTTCATGTACTTTCAGAATTTTTTTCCTGATAGAATGCACAAATTATATCTTTTATAACAAATCCGTGAAATTGTTTTACTGTAAATATCTCTTTCTGGATTTACTTTGTTGTGCTGGCATCTGACTTAAATTTTTATGCTAGGAAGTTTTCACAGTAACTCTTTCAGGTGAAGAAGCCTCTGTCTGCCCTGAAAAGTGAGACTAGGTTGCTTTGGCAACCAAAAGAGACTCAATGAGTTTTGTGCTTCTTGTACTTGGAGTCTCCAAATCTTCCTTTAAATATCTATTCTAGTTCTCAGAATTCTCTTGCCTGACAGGGTACTAAATTTTGCATAAAAACTTGGTAACTCTGAAATCAATTAAAAGCGTAAATCCATAGAATAAAAAATTTACATGAATCCTTGAGGCTGTAACTGGTAGTTTTTTAGCACAATTTAAGGAGTCTCGGTTTTCCACTAACATTCTTTTTTTTAATTAATTTTTATTTTTTAGTTTGTTTTGCTTTACAATACTGTATTAGTTTTGCTATACATTGACATGAATCAGCCGAGTGTCCACTAACATTCTATTCAACTTATGTATTATTTCCTAAGAAGAACTTCTAAGTTTAGTGGCATAACTACTCATTATTTCTCACTGTTCGACTCTTTGTGACCCCAGGGACTGTAGCCCGTCAGGCTCCTCCATCCATGGGATTTTCTAGGCAAGAATACTGGAATGGGTTGCCATTTCCTCTTGCAAGGGATCTTCCTGACCCAGGGATCAAGTCGACATCTCTTGTGTCTCCTGCATTGAACATGTAGAGTCTTTACCAGCTGCGCCACCTGGGAAGCCCCATGATTTAGGGAGGGCTCAACAGGGATGTTGTATTAGTTGCCTTTCATCGCTGTAACAAATTATCAAACCTACATATCTTAAAGCAATGAAAATGTTCTTACAGTTTAACTTCCCTGAGCTAAAGTGCCAACTCAGCATGGCTGATTTCTTCTGGAGATTTTTCTGGGAGAATTTGTCTCTGCCTTTTTAAACTTTCAGTAGCCCCCTGCATTCATTGATTGGCTTATGACCCATTCTCTTATCACTCCAGCCTCCTGTTTCCACTGTGACATCTCTTAATACTATGCCTTTAACCTTTTTTGTCTCTCTCTTTAAAATCCTTGGATTGAATTTTGGGTCCAGCAGGTAATTCGGGATAATCTTTTACTCCCAAGGGCTTCCCTGATAGCTCAGTTGGTAAAGAATCTGCCTGCAATGCAGGAGACCCCAGTTGGATTCCTGGGTCGGGAAGATCCACTGGCGAAGGGAGAGGCAACCCACTACAGTATTCTTGGGCTTTCCTTGTGGCTCAGCTGGTAAAGAATCCACCTGCAATGATGGAGACCTGGGTTCAATCCTTGGGTTGGGAAGATCCCCTGGAGAAGGGAAAGGCTACCCACTCCAGTATTCTAGCTTGAAGAATTCCATGGACTGTACAGTCCATGGGCTCTCAAAGAGTCAGGTACTACGAACAAAGCTAGTGGAGGTGATGGAATTCCAGTTGAGCTGTTTCAAATCCTGAAAGATGATGCTGTGAAATTGCTGCACTCAGTTTGCCAGCAAATTTGGAAAACTCATCAGTGGCCACAGGACTGGAAAAGGTCAGTTTTCATTCCAATTCCCAAGAAAGGCAATGCCAAAAAATGCTCCAACTACCGCACAATTGCACTCATCTCACATGCTAGTAAAGTAATGCTCAAAATTCTCCAAGCCAGACTTCAGCAATACGTGAACTGTGAACTCCCTGATGTTCAAGCTGGTTTTAGAAAAGGCAGAGGAACCAGAGATCAAATTGCCAACATTTGCTGGATCATGGAAAAAGCAAGAGAGTTCCAGAAAAACATCTATTTCTGCTTTATTGACCATGCCAAAGCCTTTGACTGTGTGGATCACAATAAACTGTGAAAAATTCTGAAAGAGATGGGAATACCAGACCACCTGACGTGCCTCTTGAGAAATCTGTATGCTATTCAGCTTACCACTGATGATATGTCTCTTTCCTGCATGGTGTTGGCTGGAGCTGTAACTAGAGCTGAAGGACCCAAGATGGCTTCACTCATGCTTTTGGAGCCTCAACTGAAGTGGTTAGAATTGCTGGGGATTGGCTGAGCCTTTCTGTCTCTGTGAATTCTGTCTTCATTCAAAGGTCTGACTCATGCTACTTTTCTATAGAGCTGAATCTCAAAAGAGGAAGCTATGATGCCCTTCTAAGCCCAAACTTTATACTGCACACTTATATATATCACTTGCAGTTCATTCTGTTGGTCAAAGCTAGTTACAAAATCAGCCTAGAATGAAGGAGAAAAAATAAAAGAAATGACCCCCCCTCTTCATGAATGAATTGGCATGAGCATACATAGATGAGAGGAATCACTGGTGTCCATTATTGCAATCTACCACATTTTGAGCTAAGAATTTAGGAATTTATTCATAATATTTTTTTTTCATTTAATTTACTTTAATTTTTCAGTCCCATCACAAGCAGTATCACACTATAGACTTGAATTCATGGTACCTATTGTTCTGTCTTAAAAAATCTATGTCTTATTAGACCCAAAGCCTTCCTTGGCTTGAGTCAATGGTTACTTGATTCTCAGGGATTACAGGGTCTTTAATTAGCTTAAGTATCACTATATACCATGTGGTATCAAGTTCCTATCCTGGAATACTAATGGAGTTTTCATGGTCTTCAGACCCATCTAGGCTCAAATGAATCATATATTTCTGCCATTTCCCTAAAGATTTGCTCTCTGTCATATATTTCTGGGCCAAATTTCAATATTAGTTAAAGTTCTTTTGTCATAAACAACAGAAATTGATTCACATAAGCAGAGAAGCAATTTATTGAAATCATGACAGGCATTTTGAAGATTTATAAGGAAGTCTGGAAACAAAGAAACTTAGTTACAGAGAGCATAGTCAATGATCCCTTTAGGAATTCAGTTGGTGATTTGATACCCCTGACATCACAGCCACTGCATTCCTACCACTGTTGTTGGTGGACTCTAGATTCTGCTACCATTTTCCATGAAAAGCCCTTGCTGCCGCTAAGTCACTTCAGTCGTGTCTGACTCTGTGCGACCCCATAGACGGCAGCCCACCGGGCTCCCCCATCCCTGGGATTCTCCAGGCAAGAACCCTGGAGTGGGTTGCCATTTCCTCCAATGCATGAAAGGAAAAGTGGAAGTGAAGTCTCTCAGTCGTGTCCGACTCTGTGCAACCCCATGGACTGCAGCCTACCAGGCTCCTCCATTCATGGGATTTTCCAGGCAACAGTACTGGAGTGGATTGCCATTGCCTTCTCTAATGAGAAGCCCTTAGCTGTACCTACATTTTTGCATCTCTCCCTTTAAATATAAGGAAGAATCTGATGAAGACTAGGTTATGTTCTAAGATGCTGGTTTCCAAAAAAAGACAACATCTAATCTTCTGGATATGTAGTGGGAAGTGTGGTATTGCCTTGTTCTAAGAAACATACTTTGTGTGTTAACCCACATGTAAGATTGGGTTCCATCTCTGGATAGTTAAAGAACTAAATCTTGGCAATGCTTATTGTAAAATTAAATTTTAAAAAATCCAACTTCAGGTAATTCCCAGCAGTCGAGTGGTTAGGACTCCATGCTTCCACTGCAGGGGCATGGTTTCAATCCTGGTCAGGAAATTGAGATTCCCACATGGTACGTGGGAAGGCAAAAAAAAAAAAAAACCTAAAAGTTCATTTGCTTTTTACTGCCTCACCCGAATAGGGAAACAAATGTTTTGACTTGTTATTCACCATCCTTCTCTTCTAAATTATTCATCATCCTCTAACTTTGAAGCACACACACACACACACACTTTACTCAAGGGTTCCTCAGTATATGAGTTTTAAAATTTGTCTCTCCTTGGTGCAAGTCTGTCTCTTTTTTATGAGTCCCACTACCACCTACTCTTTTATAAGAATTCAAATCATGAATCAAAATGTGGAGGGTGGAAAGGAATTTGCCTTATTATTCTATATGATATTGCAAAAACATCAAAACATTATAAACCTGTTTCTCTATTTAATTGTAAGCTGCCAGTCCACCATAAATAAGCTTAGAGTTCTAAAGGTAGGTTTCTTGGAAAATATCAGTGATTTATATATTTCTGTAAATCAAAGAAAAAATATTACTTACTAAGTATAAGCCATAATCAAACAAATATCATATTTGATGCACTATTATAAACATTTTTAATTTATGAAGACATTTCATGACTGACTTTTGATAAAAACCTGATATTAGAAATTGGCAGGAAATTTGTTTTTTTCCAAATTTTGTTTAGATGTCCCTTAAGTTTTGTTCCAAAGAAGTCTATTTTATGAATTCTTGGAATATGTTGAAAGTAAAATTCTATTAATATCTAAATGATTTTAGAATATAAAACTAAGTAATGCACACTACAAGTCTTTAAATAAATACAATTTGCTTCAGAAAACAGCAGTGTAAATACTATGTAGTTCTAAACATGGAAAATAGTCATCCAAGTCTTTTAAGATAAAATTGCAGGGCATATGAAACACGTATTTCAAGAACCTCAGTGAATTTATCTTAAGCTGCAGAAGTATTTTTAGCAGATTTTCTAAAATGTATTAAATTACATTTGCATATGGATACAATTTAAGCATATACTTCAGTCAATCTCTTTATCCTTAGTGAATTACAAAATAACAGGAAATGCAAAAAGATGTTTTATCTTTCTCTAAAGCAGAATTTGATTATTGAAGTGTACTTTATTGAACTGATTTGTTTATAGCACATAATTCTGTAAAATGTGTGCATATATTTTTAAATTTAGATACATGTTCAGCTGACCTAATACTTATATGTTAAAAGATATTATAGAAAATTTCAATTTAAAATCTATTGATTTAAAAATCATGATATCATAAATTCTTAGATTTAAAAGGGACTTTGAACTCTTTCAGTACCTACTAAGTTAATCAGTCACTGGAAAGCTCAAACCTTGTGTTTTTAACTCATGCTTTGGTAAGTATTTAATTGGAATGATGTCTAATTTTCTTGTGTTTCAAGCTACTCACTTTAGTTCTCTCAAATATAACTATTGTAAGGTATAATTAAAGTCATATTTTTTTCATTTTCTGGAGACTGCCTGCATTCCTTGGCTAGCAGTCCCTTCCTTACATCATTTCAATTTCTTGGTTCAGCATCGCATCTCCACTTTAATCCTCCTGCCTCCTTTTTACAATAACCTTTGTGATTACACTGGATTCACCCAGATAATATAGGATACACTTCCATCCAAAATCCTTAACATTTGCAAGTTTCTTTTTACAATATAAAGTAACACTCACAGGTTAAGGAGATTAGGGTGTAGACATTTTCCAAGGGGATGGGGGGAGAGACAGTGGCATTATTCAGTCTACCACAGGTGCCTCATATGAGCCTGCAATAGGCAGGAAGCTGATTATTCAATATTAGAGAAACACTTGAGTCTATGTTATGAGTCTTAAATTCTAGAGAATAAATAACATTAGGTAAAGTCACAACATAATGACTAAATTTAGAACTTGAAGTTTTATGTTTGATGTAGGAAGTTTCTAAGATGGCTCTAAAAGATCCCCACCTCCTGATATTCAAGTCCTTGTGTAATTCCCTCCAACTGTATGTGAATCAGACCTGGAGTCTTATTTGCTAAAAATAGAGGGTATGGCAGCAGTGATAGAATACTATTTTCTGATAATGTTGCAAAAAGACTGTGCCTTCCAACTTGTTGCCATTTTCACTCCCTCACTGGTTTGTTGTAAGGAATGCAAGCTGACGTGTTGTGTACTTCCCCACAAGGAGGCTGGTGTGGCAAGAAACTGAGGGAAACTGCAGGCCAACAGGTAAGGAGGAACAAAAACCTTAGTCCAACAACATAGGAAGAGTTAAATCTTGTCAATAACCACCTGAGTGAGTTTTTAAGGCTTCTCCCTCAGTTGCAGCTTTGCCAGCAACCCAGAACAAGAGACACCCAGCTAAGTTGCACCCAGATACTCAAGTCACAGAAATTGTGAGATAGTAAAATTTCGGTGTTTTAAGTCACCAAGTCCTAGGTCATTTGTTACATAACAGTTGTTGTTGCTGTTTAGCTATTGAGTCATAGGTCTGACTCTTTTGTGACCTGCCAAGCTCCTCTGTCCATGGGATTTCCCAGGCAAGAATGCTAGACTGGGTTGCTATTTCCTTCTCCAGGGATCTTCCCTACATAACAGTAGATATGCAATTTTTATTTAAACTTGAATTTGAACGCTGTTGAGAATGGCAGGTACTCTATATCACACATAGTTTATACCCATCCTAGTATCTGACAATAAAACACATATAACAAAACCATTAAATAACAATTATCCACTTTCTTTTAGTGTACTTTATTTCTTGTTTCAATTTTTACTTTTTAAAATTATTGAAATATAATGGATTTAAAATGTGTTAGTTTCATGTATACATCAAAGTGATTCAATTATACATATATATAAGTATATATATATATATATTTTACATTCTTTACTATAGGTTATTACAAGATACTTAGTTCCCTGTGCTATAGCTAGATTACTTAAAAGTATTTTAACAGCATTTAATTAGATTATTTAAATGCTGTGTCACAATAAATACAATGAAGTAAAAGAAAAATATCCTGTGATAGCAAATAACTGGGAAACTCCAATTAAGGACAAATATCAGAGAAAATCTCTCTGTGGATACCCTTGTTAAGGAACAATGCCAGTAAAGAGCAGAAAGAGTGTTCCAGGTTGAATAAATAATCATGTGTAAAGGCATATAAATGGTCTCAGATATTAAAACAAAATCAAAATAAAGAAAAGCAAAAAATGTTTTCCATTTGGTTCTGGATATCAGTGGGTAATCATGAATAAGTCATAGAAAATGAAAGTGAAGAAGGAACATTAATCTAAATATATGGCTTGGAATATCATGATGGAAAATAAATTTTAAATTCAGAGCAATGGAACTTTCCATAGAATAATCACAGATAAATATTGGCTTCAAAATGATATAATGGATGACCAATTTTCTGTATCAACTTAAATGAGTCACTGGGTACCCAGATATTTGGGCTAAACATTCATCTTAAGGCAATGGCAACCCACTCCAGTGCTCTTGCCTGGAGGATCCCATGGGCGGAGGAGCCTGGTAGGCTGCAGTCCATAGGGTCGCAGGGGGTCGGATGCGACTGAGCTACTTCGCTTTCACTTTTCGCTTTCTTGCATTGGAGAGGGAAATGGCAACCCACTCCAGTGTTCTTGCCTGGAGAATCCCAGGGACGGGGAAGCCTGGAGGGCTGCCGTCTGTGGGGTCGCACAGAGTTGGACATGACTGAAGTGACACAGCAGCAGCAGCAGCAGTGTGTCTGTGAGGATATGTGTGGATGAGATTAACGTTTGAATCAATAGACTGAGTAAAGGTGATTGCCCTTTCCAATGTGGATGGAGACCACATTCAATTCACTGATGACCTGAGGAGAAAAAACAGGCTGAGGAAGGGAGAAATTGCTTTGTCTGTCTACCTTTGAGTTAGAGCATTGTTCTTCTGCCTTCAGACTTGGACTTGGCTGGAACATATGCCATCAGCTTTTTTATTTCTCAGGCCTTCAGACTTAGATTGGAACCATACCACTAGTTTTCCTGAGTCCTCAGCTTGCTTAGTGCTGAACTTGGGACTTCTCATTCTCCACAATCTCAGGAGCTAATTCTTTGTAATCTCTTTATATATATCCTATTGATTTTGTTTCTATGGAGAACCTACCACAGTGGATGTTGTATTTATCTAAAGCTTACGTGGGAAGAAATAAGTCCTAAAGCAGGGGGCATAGAATTCAGAGTCCAGATTTGACTATACTATACTGGATTTGAAACATCCAGTTGTAGATGTCAACAAGAGTTTTTGTTAACAGCGATCACATTTTTTAAAATTTTATTGATTATCTAATAAACAATCATCTTGTACCAAAGATATGACAGCTCACATAGGTCTTAGAAATGTAGATCAGAAAGCCAACAGAATATAGATGGTGTATCAGTTAGATATGCTATCTCAGTAAATAACAAAATACCTAACAAATAGTGACTTAAATACTGGGAATTAATTTACTCATATAGCAGGAATTCTGAAGGTAAAGTCTTATTATGGCAAAGTAAAGGTAAAGGCATTAGTTCACAGCAAAGTAAAGATAAAAGCAATGTGGGAATGTGTGTGTGTGTGTGTCTGTTTAATATTCCCCTTGTGATTGCGAGTTCACTGTGGCGACTCTAACCATCATGTCATGCTCAAACATAGGAAAACAGGGAGCAGCGTGGGTGAAGTCCTTTTGCCACACACCACCCTTTTATGAGAGATTCAAAATCATCCCCAAAGCTGCTTGAAAAATTCCTTTTCTTTTCATTGGTGCAAAATTAACCATAACTTCACCTCTAGACAAAGTGCTGGATCTACTTTCTTACAGATCTACGGATTATTTTTTTTTGAAGTCTTTATTGCATTTGTTATAATATTGCTTCTATGTTTTTTTGGCCACAAGGCATATGGGATCTTAGTTCCCCAACAAGGGATTAAACATCCCCTGCACTGTGCTGCGAGAAGGCAATGGTACCCTACTCCAGTACTCTTGCCTGGAAAATCCCATGGATGGAGGAGCCTGGTGCGCTACAGTCCATGGGGCTGCTAAGAGTTGGACACGACTGAGCATCTTCACTTTCACTTTTCACTTTCATGCATTGGAGAAGGAAATGGCAACCCACTCCAGTGTTCTTGCCTGGAGAATCCCAGGGACAGGGGATCCTGGTGGGCTGCCGTCTATGGGGTCGCACAGAGTCAGACACAACTGAAGCGACTTAGCAGCAGCAGCAGCAGCAGCAGCAGCAGCACTGTGCCAAACCTCAAGTCCCCTAGAGCTAGGATCTTGATACATAAAGAGAAAAAAAAAGTTCTATTTCTATAAATCAAGAGGGAAATGACTTCAGCATGGGCATCTAATAGAACGCCAGATGTATTCAGAAAGTGTTTTAAGCCTAGGAAGTTGAAATAGTTTGATTTTAATCAAAGGATGGCAAATATTTTCACATTAACAATTGGTCTATGAATGAACATGTGACCCAATTCTGTTCAATAAAACATAAGAAATATCTCTGAAATCTTCTACTGTGTTTTAATGTTATTTTTCCTGTTATACAGAGACATCAGGGAAAAATTTTTTCCAGGCCTTCTTTCTTGCTTTCAGCTCAGGATGCTATTGTATAAGAATAGAGTATTTCAAAATGTGGCAGCTACTTTGCAACCATGAGATAAAGATCGAAACAGTATCAGTTACAAGGTAGCTTCTTGACTTGATTAATTCACTCAACTAATCCTCTATTATTTAAACTAATACTACTTGGGGACTCTGTTATTTATAGCTTAAAGGACCATATATAATATTTTATTTAAATCCATAGAAATTAAGGTATTTGATGCAAAGGGAGAAGCTGCTAAGAGAAGAGAGGAAAAGACTCATTATAGAGGGCTGGAGACATTTAGGAATGAAAAATGAAAAACGTGCGAAGGAGACAGAGAGGTGGTAAAAGAAAAACCGAAGGAGTAGTGTGTTCTGAAAACAGGGTTTTCACAAAGGAAGACACTGTGACTTTTGTGGAATGCTACTGAAAGTCTAAACATATTGAAAACAGTACTTTCAAAATATTTTTTTCCAATATGAAGGTCTTTGTAAACCTTGAAGAAGTTATCTTTGGTTACTGGGAGAAAGAAGCTTTATTAGAGCACTTAAGGCTTGAGGAAGTGTGACTGTAACGTTTAGAAGAAAATCCATCGGAATGCTTGGCCATCAAGTGATACTGATGAAAGGGAGCTTCCCAGGTGGCACAAGTAGTAAAGAACCTGCCTCCCAATGTAGGAGACACAAGAAACATGGGTTCAATCCCTGAGTCCAGTAGATCCCCTGGAGAAAGTCATGGCAACTCACTCCACTATTCTTGTCTGGAAAATCTCATGCACAAAGGATCCTGGAGGGCTACAGTCCATAGAGTCACAAAGAGTCAAACTTGACTCAAGCAACTTAGCACACAATATTGAGGAAAGAAGTAAATGAAGTGTGTTTAGTCATTATCTAGTGGATATACTGAAGGAAAATTGCATAGTGATGAGGTTATAAGAACTAGGAGAAACGATGATATTGGAGAAAGTAGAAAACACAGGAAAAATGCTCTTAAGGAGATAGTCTATGGAGTGCAGAAGAATAAATTAGCCTCTGATGGAGGAAGAGTCGTTTTCTTTATTGAAGCAAGGAGATGTGATGAGGAGGCAACAAAATTTCTTAGTTTGTGACAAGGTGAGGCACCAATTAACAAATGGTCCATTATTCTCAGAGAAGGATCATATATGTCTTCTACCAATTCAGATGTTAGTCTAATTAGAAAACACCCTTGCAAACATACCCAGTGATAATGATTAACCAAATATTCTGGGCACCTCATGGTCCAGTCAAGTTGACACATAAAATTAAGGATCAAAGTCATCATGGAAGAGGGATGAAAGCCTGTTGAGAATGTGTGAGGAATCATACTTGGCTTCAGTTCAGTTCAGTCACTCAGTCATGTCCGACTGTTTGAGACCCCAAGAGTTGCAGACGCCAGGCCTCCTTGTCCATCACCAACTCCTGGAGTTCACCCAAACTCATGTGCACCCAAACTCATGTTGGTGCCGTCTAGCCATCTCATCCTCTGTCATCCCCTTCTCCTCCTGCCTCCAGTCCCTCCCAGCATCAGGGTCTTTTCCCATGAGTCAGATCTTCACATCAGGTGGCCAAAGTATTGGAGTTTCAGCCTCAACATCAGTCTTTCCAATGAACACCCAGGACTGATCTCCTTTAGAATAGACTGCTTGGATCTCCTTGCAGTCCAAGGGCCTCTCAAGAGTCTTTTCCAACATCACAGTTCAAAAGCATCAATTCTTTGGTGCTCAGCTTTCTTCACAGTCCACTCTCACATCCATACATGAGACAGACCTTTGCTGGCAAATAATGTCTCTGCTTTTCAATATGCTATCTAGGTTGGTCATAACTTTTCTACCAAGGAGTAAGCGTCTTTTAATTTTATGGCTGCAGTCACCATCTGCAGTGATTTTGGAGCCCAGAAAAATAAAGTCTGACACTGTTTCCACTGTTTCCCCATCTACTTGCCATGAAGTGATGGGACCAGATGCCATGATCTTTGTTTTCTGAATGTTGAGCTTTAAGCCAACATTTTCACTCTCCTCTTTCAGTTTCATCAACAGGTTCTTTAGTTCTTCTTCACTTTCTGCCATAAGGGTGGTGTCATCTGCATATCTGCTGCTGCTGCTGCTTGCTGCTAAGTCGCTTCAGTCATGTCCGACTCTGTGAGACCCCATAGCCGGCAACCCACCAGGCTCCCCTGTCCCTGGGATTCTCCAGGCAAGAACACTGGAGTGGGTTGCCATTTCCTTCTCTGCTGAATATCTGAGGTTATTGATATTTCTCCTGGCAATCTTGATTCCAGCTTGTGCCTCCTCCAGCGCAGCATTTCTCATGATGTACTCTGCATATAAGTTAAACAAGCAGGGTGACAATATACAGCCTTGACGTACTCCTTTTCCTATTGGGAACAAGTCTGTTGTTCCATGTCTAGTTCTACTGTTGCTTCCTGACCTGTATATAGATTTCTCAAGAGGCAAGTCAGGTGATCTGGTATTCCCATCTCTTTCAGAATTTTCCACAGTTGGTGGTGATCCAAATAGTCAAAGGCTTTGGAATAGTCAATAAAGCAGAAATAGATGTTTTTCTGGAACTCTCTTACTTTTTCCATTATCCAGCAGATGTTGGCAATTTGATCTCTGGTTCCTCTGCCTTTTCTAAAACTAGCTTGAACATCTGGAAGTTCACGGTTCATGTATTGCTGAAGCCTGGCTTGGAGAATTTTGAACATTACTTTATTAGCGTGTGAGATTAACATTCTTTGACATTGCCTTTCTTTGGGATTAGAATGAAAACTGACCTTTTCCAGTCCCGTGGCCACTGCTGAGTTTTCCAAATTTGCTGGCATATTGAGTGCAGCACTTTCACAGCATCATCTTTCAGGATTTTAAATAGCTCAACTGGAATGCCTTCACCTCCACTAGCTTTGTTTGTAGTGATGCTTTCTAAGGCCCACTTGACTTCACATTCCAGGATGTATGGCTCTAGGTGAGTGATCACATCATCATGATTATCTGGGTCGTGAAGATCTTTTTTGTACAATTTTTCTGTGTATTCTTGCCACCTCTTCTCAATATCTTCTGCTTCAGTTAGGTCCATACCATTTCTGTCCTTTATCAAGCCCATTTTTGCATGAAATATTCCCTGGCTTAGTCTCAGCTAAAAAGTCAGAACATCTTCTTGTGAACAAATTTCAGACCAGCAATTCCTAATCTTACACTGTACAATTAATTCTTTGAATTCAAGGCAACATTTATGATATATTCTCATTACATTATTTCAGTTTTACACAAGAACACCTTTCTTCAAACTATGTTAATTGTGTTTTTAAAGTGCTTATATTCTCCCTTCTGGCACCTCTGATCTGTAATTCTGGTGAACCTGTCTTTTCCATGGGCTTGGTGTTCAACATGGGTCAGCACTGGGCCCACAGCAGAGGTCAGGGGTATTCTATGGAATACATTGATTCTTAGCAGTATCAATGAATGGCAGATATTTTAAAAATTTTTTAAAAATAGTTCTCACTGTAGATCTCAAAATTAAATCAGATTTATGATTTCAGGACAATCTAAATTTTCATAAATTTTTACCAAGACTAATTTTAAAGGTGGAAATTCCCTCATGTTTTCATTAAGTATAAATTAAATGTATATTACATTTATAGCAATGTAAATATTATGTATATTATTTATAGCGATGTAAATCTGGTTTTGTTTTTAAATGACAATCTTCTCACATTCAGTGTTTGTTCAGTTTGTTCTATTTCATACCAGTCAAGTATGCTGTAGTCTAGTTTCAGGAGAAAATACATACATATTTTAAAATTAATTCATATTTCCTGGTACCTGTCTAAAAACTGACCAGGAAACCAAGAATGTGAACTCTGGAGTGAATATATTTGGGTTTTAACTCTGGCTCTAATATTTGTTAACTAGGTGATCTTTGAATAGCATGTTGTGAGAAGAGAAAAAAAAATGTTTTATTTTGAAGTAAAAGTGTGTAAAAAATTAAGGTACCCATAAATGACTAAAAAAAAAAAAAAGAAAGAAAAACATGTTGTGTCCTCTCTATATGAAAGGGTTGTGTCTTAGTTCAGGCTGGTATAACAAGAATAATAGAATGGATACCTTACAAACAGCAGCAATTTTCTTCTCATAGTTCTGAAGGCTGGGAGTTAGAGTGAAATCACGGTGCCAGGTGGTTGGATTCTGGCAGGAACCCTCATCTCAGTTGTAGACTGCTGTCTTCTTGTGTCCCTGATGCTGGGAAAGATCGAAGGTGGGAGGAGAACCAGACAACAGAGGATGAGATGGTTGGATGGCATCACTGACTCAATGGACATGAGTTTGAGTAAACGCTGGGAGTTGGTGAAGGACAGGGAGCCCTGGCATGCTGCAGTCCATGGTGTTGTGAAGAGTCAGACACAACTGAGCAATTGAACTGAACTGTGTCCTATAATGGTGGAGAAGAGTGAGGTGGCTCGTGGCCTCTTCTTATGAGGGCGTGTGCATGCTCAGTCGGTTCAGTTGTGTCCAACTCTTTGCGACACTATGGACCATAGCCCACCAAGCTGCTCTGTCAAGGGGGTCCTCCAGGCAAGGAAACTGAAGTGGATTGTCATGCCCTCTTCCAAGGGATCTTAATGACCCAGGGACTGAACCTACATTTCTTATGTCTCCTGCTTTGGCAGGGGGGGTTCTTTACCACTAGCACCACCTGGGAAGCCCCTCTTATGAAAGTATTGATCCCATATGAGGGATTAACTTTCATGACCTAATACTGTCCAAAGGCCCCATCTCCCAGTACCATCACTAGGATTAGAATTCAGCATACTTATTTTGAGGGGACATAAACATTAATTCCCTAACAGAGAAATATTACTCTGAATTTAGATAACAAAAACACCTATCACAAAGTGTTGTTAATAATAGATTAATTTTATTTAAGGATTATTCCCTACACAATCTTGTTCTAAACATTTTAGGTTTATCATCTCATGTTATCATCAGAGCAACCCATGAAATAATACATTAGTATCTACATTTCATAGATGAGAAAAGTCTAAATAACTTTCCCCTTCTCACACAATTTATAAGTGGTATAGTTGGGATTGAATCCAAAACAAAATTCATAAAGTTTAGACAATTTCATTATACCCAGAAATCCAGTAGGCAACCAATCCATTTATCTGTGATCTTTGTGAACTGAAGCAGGTTTTGAATAGCTACTAATAAAAACAGTAATCAAACAACCAAATATAAAGCAAGTATCTGAAAGGTTTATATTATAATTAATATCATAGTACATTTAGTATATGACATTATAATATTATAAGATGCATATAAATAATTAAATTGCCAGTTTATGAACCTCGAGGTTCATTTTGATCCTCATATGTTTTAATCAATACAGGAAAATGTTATTGAACAGATCTGAACCTTTTATATCTATGACATAATTTTATGTGTCTGCAATCATCTCTCTCTGACCTTGCTTTTGTCATTGATCACATTTTAAGCAAGCCCATGGCTTTCTAGTCAGTTTCAGTCCAATAAACTGATTATTATAAAATAATCAATAATCACAGATATGGGTCTGCAAGCTATCCCAGTCCTATTTCCTCTCGTCACACCAGAATCTCTCTTCAAAACCTGCTCAAATGGACAAGAAAGGAAAGTCAGGAAATAGATTTCCAAACAGAAGATAAGATTTCTTCATTCATTTATTGAACAAATACTGATCACCAGTGCCATTAGCATGGGGCTTCCCCAGATGTCATTAGCAGAGAATCTGCCTGCAACAAAGGAAACTGAACAGGCTCAGGTTTGATCCCTAGGTTGAGAAGATCCCTGGAGTAGGAATTGACAAACCACTCTAGTATTCTTGCCTGGAGAATCCCATGGACAGAGGAGCCTGGTGGCTATGGTCCATGGGGTCGCAACAAGTCAGACACAACTGAAGCAACTTAGCACAGCATGATTAGCATATAGTACTGGGGATTCAACACTCAAGAAAACTAATTGACTCCTACCACACCTTATTAGATCTTTTATTCAAATAGAAGGAGAGAATCTCAGTTGCTGATAAAATGCTTAGGAGAGAAACTATGGCTGAGTAAGAGGATAGAAGTTAGTGGAAGTTATTTTTTAAAGCTTGTCAGAGAAAATCTCCATTAATAAATGACAACTGAGTGGAAGTTAGGGAAGTAAAGGAGCATTGGTCCAGGCAGAGACCAGTGATTTTACTGCCAGAAAGGCCCAGCAATAAAAGCATATTTGGTGTACCGGGGAACATGACCATCAAAGAGAAGGAAGGTGTGGGATGAAGTTCAAAAGACAGACCAGGATCAACTCATATGGGTCTTTACAGGTTATGGTGGTGTGAAACGTGAAAGTTGCTCAGTCATGTCCGAGTCTTTGTGACCCCATGGACTATGTAATCCATGTAAATCTCCAGGCCAGGATACTGGAGTGGGTAGCCTTTCCCTCTCCAGGGGATCTTCTCAACCCAAAGATTGAACCCAGAATCCTATATTGCAGGTGGATTCTTTGCCAACTGAGCCACAAGGGAAGCCCAAGAGTATTGGAGTGGGTAGCCTATCTCTTCTCCAGTGGATCTTCCCAACCCAGGAATCAACCTGGGGTCTCCTGCATTGCAGGCAGATTCTTTACCAATTGAGTTATCAGGGAAGCCCACGGGTTATGGTAGGGGCATTCTAATTTGTCTATCTTATGAGAATCCTTTGGAAGGTTTCAAGAAAGAAGGAATATGATATAACATAGGTTTTAAAAAGAATTATCAGCTGAAATGTGAATTATTATGCCAATTGGGGTCAAGACTGGAAGGATGAGAATAAATAAAAGACTTATTGCAATAGTCTAGGTAAGAAAAATAGCTTGACTTTTATGCAGCCTGTTGGAGATGTAACAAGCTATCAGGTGCAATATGTGCTGGTGGATTTATGTAAATGTGGGAGAAAGAGAGGAATTAAGAATTATTGTGTGAATTTTGTGGCTTAAGCAACAAGGTCAATGGTAGTGCTATTTTCTGAGATAAATAGATGATAGATGGAATAGCAATAGTTTTGTTTAAGATATTTAAGCCTGAGATGTGTTTTAGTTATCCTGGTGGAGTTATAAAGATTCACACCATCCTAATGAATATAAATGACATTTAAAAATAAAAAAGACACTATATTAAAGTACTAATTCCTGCTATATTAAAATATAGCAGGAAAGCTATCTTACTAGTAAAACTTGTTTGATTTTTTTTAAAAAAACAAGTATGAAGTCATTTAATAGAAAATATGTGGGCAATAATTTAAGAGCAGATTTGCAATTATGCTAGTGTATTAAATGCAGTCACCCTTATAGTCATGTGCAATTGACCAATATAATGTTCCACTTGCTAGGTCATTCAATTTAAAAGGGTTATAGCAGCTAATCTTTTTCAGCAATCAAAGCATCATGCATCAAACAAACATTAAGGAAAGAGGTAGATTTTATCTTGTGAAAGCAAGTGGGGATATTTTCTCAACTTGAGAACAGGTCTACCTTCTGTATGGATACCTTAAAATGTGGAATTTAAATTTAGTGTTAATGATAACTCTCTCTCTGTCTAGTCTATCATCTATCTATTTGTCTGTCTGTCCTTCTATCCATTACCTATCTCTCTCTTTTTATCTCTCTATGTATTGTTAGTCTATTTCAAGCAGTCTGGGAAAAAGTAGTTTCTTTTCTCAAGTTCAAAGCAAATCCCTCAAGTTGTATTTTTGAAAAAAAGATTTCTTGCTTTTATTCCTTTACTCATAAAATAGGTCACTATTCATCAGTTCTTACCTTTTCATATTTTTGATTCTTCTTTCTCTGTCCCTCCTTACTGCTTTCTTACATGCAATAAAAAATGTCTTTGCAAACTTAAAAATAAAATTCATTTGTCTATGCAACATTTTTTTCCATTATTCCATTGCAAACTTGTTGCTAAGAGCATGCTTGCTGCCTTTATTACAAAATGGGAGACCTCACATTCCATTCACTTCTTTCCTGTCTGCCATCAACCTTCTGCCTCTATTATTTTACTGAAATTACTCTCCAAAAGGTTATTTGCAAGCCACCTAAATTCTAATAGAATATTTTTGTCTTTCATATTACTTGACTATTTAACATTTTTTTAAAAATTGAAGTATAGTTGATCCACAACATTTAATGTTTTTTGATCAATGTTCTTGGTTTTTCTTATTCCTTGGATTCTAAGATCTCAATTTCTAGCTTAAAATTTTAGTTCTCTTTTTTATGTTTTAAACATTTTTATTCAGTTTGGCATTTTTCTTCTTGTGATGCCCTTTAAAGATTAATATTGGCCAAGATTCCATTTGTGATTTTCCTCTGATCATTCATTTTACCTTTCTTTTTATTTACCTGTTCCTAAAGCTTTCTTTTTAATTTTTACAAAAATGATCATCCATCTCTATTAGAATGAATTCTGCTATTGATTACTATATTTCATCTGATGCAACAGACCAAACATTTCTTGAGTGAAAGATCATTCAACAATGCATCCTCATAACACTACTACTACATGATGGTGCTCAATAAATATTTATTACACTGATCCATAGTTACTGCACAAATTTGTCCTCTAAATTCTGGACCTGTATATACAACAGTATACAGTTCAGGTCAATTGCTCAGTCTTGTCTTACTCTTTGTGACCCCATGGACTGCAGCATGGTGGGATTCCCTGTCCTTCACCATCTCCTGGAGCTTGCTCAAACTCATGTCCATTGAGTCAGTGATGCCATCCAACCATCTTGTTCTCTGTTGTCCCCTTCTCCTCCTTCCATCTATCTTTCCCAGCATCAAGGTCTTTTGTAATGAGTTGGATCTTCACTTCAAATAGCCAAAGTATTGGAGCTTCAGCTTCAGCATCAGTCTTTCCAAAGAATATTTAGGATTGATTTCCTTTGGGACTGACTGGTTTGATCTTTCTGCAGTCCAAGGGACTCTCAAGGGTCTTCTCCAACACCACAGTTCAAAAGCATAAATTCTTCAATGCTCAGCCTTCTTTATGGTCTAACTCTCACATCCATACATGACTAGAAAAACCACAGCTTTGACTAGACAGAACTTTGTTGGCAAAGTAATGTCTCTGCTTTCTAATGTGCTGTCTAGGTTGGTCATAGCTTTTCTTCCAAGGAGTGTCTTTTAATTTCATGGCTGCAATCACCAGCTGCAGTGATTTTGGAGCCCAAGAAAATAAAGTCTGTCACTGTTTCCATTGCTTCCCCATCTATTAGCCATGAAGTGATGGGACTGGATGTCATGATCTTAATGTTTTGAATGTTGAGTTTTAAGCCAGCTTTTTCACTCTCTTCTTTCACTTTCATCAAGAGGCTCTTTAGTTCCTCTTCACTTTCTGCCATAAGGATAATGTCATCTGCATATCTGAGGTTATTGATATTTCTCCTGGCAATCTTGATTCCAGCTTGTGCTTCATCCAGCCTGGCGCTTCGCATGATGTACTCTGCATATAAGTTAAATAAGCAGGGTGACAATATACAGCCTTGACATACTCCTTTTCCTATTGGGATCTGAAATAGATGGCCTCAAAATACCTCCCACACAATATAAACAAAAGGATAACTTTATCTTTCCCTAAATATTTGCTATTATTCACCCAAATTCTACTTCAGAATATAGTTTATGTAGCCACCTGTCTCTTAAATTCTCAGGCAATCAGTCACCAAGTCCTATAAATTTTACTTCCCCGACATCTCATATCTAACTTCTCCTCTCTACTTTAATGACAGTTTTTGTAGATTATACACTCATCACTCTTACTAGGACTGTGGGTGCAACTGTTCTCTCCATCAATAGGTTCCCCTCTTCCAATCTGTCCTCTTCACTGCAGACAAAAGCTCTTTCTGAAATAGGAACATAACAAATTCCTCTCTTGAATTAAAAAATTGCTGACATCTGTTGCTTGGGACAAAATCCAAGCTCTTTAGTAGAGTAGATAGAACCCTCCAGGATCTGTCAACTCCTTAGAGCTAACTTCTTCAGCTTTTACAATCTTTTACTTTTCTGTTGCTACTATAACACTGGCTTAAGCCAAAGCAAACTAATCCCCTAAATCAATATATATATATATTTAAACTCAAGGTATATACTCTAGCTGTTTTGTTCTTCCCCTTACTACCAGTATTGTCAACGTAGGTTCTTCCTCTTCTCTTCAAGACACAACTAAAGTGCCATCTTCTTTGGTAAGAATTTCTGAGGCCTTGTTTCACAGATAGAACTAAATGCTTTTACCTTCCCTATGTCAATTTTATTTTCTTCTGTCACATATGCAGTTGTTTATCACCTGATCATTGATTCCTTGAGAGTGCTCTTACTTCATTAGCAACTTTCACAGTGTCCAGCACAAAGACAGAGTCTTAATGTAGATCATGAGTTAGAGAAATTTCCAAATGGGACTTGATTTTTAATATTCATCTAAGCTTTTTCTGTTCACACAAACAACTCAGAGGGGAAAAAATCTGTATAAATCACACATATATTGTAGATAGAATTGTTTTCTCAGTTATAGATAGACTCAAGTTGCAGTTTAAATGAAAAGGCATTGTTTTCTCATTTATTTTATATTTAATCACTTAGGATATTTTAGAGATTACTCCTGCCTTTTCAAAGTTTATGTCCTAGCAATGCCTTTGTGATATGTTGGAAAAAAGAGATTCATTTTGTGAAAGAGGAAGAATCAAGAATGTTTTGAGAGTAAATGTTTATCTCATATACAGAAATAAGGAAACATAGACTGATTTTGAGAAAATAATGTTACTGTAAGGGGCAGCATCCAGGGTGATTTGTGAAGCAAAAATTAAAGCACTCATATACACCACACACACACACACACACACACACTTCACCAAGCTCATAATCCATTGAAAATTTGGTCAAATAGAAACTAAGAATATAAATTAAATTACATTTTTTGAGAAACTCTAGGGAATAGTTTTATAAGAAGTCAGATTAATTTTGTTATCCTTCTGGTGAGCCAAAATAAAATGAAATCATTTTTGAAGATTACTCTTAGTAGATACTGCTATTTCATACTGTTCATGGGGTTCTTGAGGCAAGAATACTGGAGTGGATTGTGAAAGCTTACCAATAAATGCTATTTTAATTCAGATAATTAGAATTAGACACTATTAAAGAATTTTTTATTAGGACAGTTTTTGCAATTATCATCAAGGAATTGCCTAGAGATTCCTAGGGCTCAAAAAGTCACAGATATTGGTGCAGATAATTTCAAAACATAATCTACCTTTCATGAATATGCTTGTACTACAGCTTATAAAGTTAGGATTGGTGGCAAAGGTAATTATCTCCTTTTTTCTGCAATATAGCTCAGTGTCTGTAGTAAGGCATCATTTTAGAATCCTTTTAGATAAATGAATAGGTAGAAAAATAGATAACTACTATGAAAAGATCATTTGTTAATATTAAAGAACATATCTACCTAGTTAAATAATGTGTAATAGGATTATAAGTCACTAGACATTAAGTATTAATAAAATTATTAGAAAATATACACATCAGTTAACCATTGGTACTTCAGCAGAAACAGTATATCTTATGGAACATTAATTTCCATTTCAAGTTAGAAAATACCGTTTCACTTTGTGTCTAATGCATGGTTTTTCTATCCTTCATTCAAAGACCAAAGTAATTTTATAAAATTCAGAATATTTATGGGTTTTCTAGGGACACAAAATAGAAGAGTTTTGTTTGTTTGTTTGTTTATTTTTCTGAACACATGAGCTTTCAGATAGACATCTTTAATCCAGAGGAATTTTTTTATTAGCATATTTGCGTTAGGTTTCTGTTACTTCTAATTTATCAAATTATTATTTTTTTCATTTCTGAAGGGACTATTAATCTCTCAATGCCTGTTTAACTCTATTACTGAAATCAGTGAAGAAAAAGTCATTCTCAAGAACTGCACATTTTCGTCGTCATACTTGAACGCAGCTCTCTCCCAGAGCTGATTTAACCGTACTCATGCTGGCTCACTTGGCTTGCTCTGTCAGATCTCTTTCTTTCTCTCCAGAATTCAAGTGTGCATTTTCCTCATCACTGATATGTCTAAAGATGATCCTGAGGGAGATGTTTCCTCAAATTTGCAAATTTGTGGAGCCATTTCTCTGCTGTCATTTTATTCCTCCGAATGATCAATTCTTTCTGTTACTTTTCCCTAAATGGTCCACAAATTTCTGTTTCTCACTAAATAAACCCAATTTAGCAAGAAATGGGCTTCCCAGTTGGCACAGAGGTAAAGAACCCTCCAACCGATGCAAGTGACACCAGAGACATAGGTTTGATCCCTGAGTCAGAAAAACCCCCTGGAGGTGAAAATGGCAACCCACTCCAGTACTCTTGTCTGGGAAGTCCCGATGGACAGAGGGGCCTGGTGGGCTACAGTCCACAGGGTTGCAAAGAGTCAGACACGACTGAGGACTGCCTTGTTCTGTGAGCTCTCACATCTGATGTAGTTGTTTCTGAGAAGGGTGAGCCATCAAGTGTTACCACTGAGCAATCAACAGTTTCCTTTGCAGCTTTTACCGTGACACTAAGAGTCTCTCTCCTTTCTCTGAGTGACTTCACACATTCTTAAGTTCTTGGTTACTCACTGAAGTTTCTAGAGCCTTAGTATTCCTTTTCCAGACTTTTGTACTGGCCAGGCATTCAACATTCACATTCCCGATGTGATTATTTTTATGCTCTTTCTTCTAGTCCCCTACTAAATTAAAACAACAACAATATTCTGAATATAAACCTCTAATGTACAAGTTTATTTGAAGAAATATAAATAGGTATAATTCACAATTCTTAGCTAATTCTTGGCTCTCTGATTTTAAATTTCAGTTGTTTATCATTAATCAAATTTTAGTTTCAGCAAGAGATGTGCAGTAAGAAATATCTGAATTAAATTCATGTGAGTGATATGTATTTCATTTCAGGCTCCAGAAATGGTACATTTCTTTTTTATTTTGGATAAACTTCAAAACACCACTGTGTTAGCATCTATCACTTAGTGTGTACTCAGTATTATAAATACAGGCTTGAATCCACCATATAAAAATATAGAAAAAGAAATCCATAGGCAAGAGACTAATGCTCATAAATAAGTTGGGGAGTAAGAACAGGAGATGTCACCTGTTAGCGGCTGCAGCGGTCCTGAATGGGAGACAGCCCTGTGATTCTGTTGTACATTTTCCCACCAGTGTGGAGAGAGAGAGTAATCAGATTTTAAACCAGAGCCTAGATAACTCTTTCTCTCTTTTGAGACAGGTCATTCCATTGTTTTTGAGATTGCCCCAAAGTACTGCATTTTGGACTCTTTTGCTGACTATGAAGGGTGCTCTATTTCTTCTATGGGATTCTTGCTTACTGTAGTAGATAAAACGGCCATTTGAATTAATTCACCCATGCCCATTCATTTTAGATCACTGATTCCTAAGATCTCAATATTCAATCTTGCCATCTCACGCTTGACCATGTTCAGTTTACCTTGATTCATGGATCTAACATTCCAGATTCCTATGCACTTTACAGTATCAAACTTTACTTTCACTACCAGACACATCCACAACTGAGCATCATTTCAGCTTTGGCCCAGCCATTCATTCTTCCTGGAGCTATTAGTAATTTCCTGCCATTCTTCCCCAGGAGCATATTGGACACCTTCCAGTCTAGGGGGCCTCATCTTCCAGCATCATTCCTTTTTGCCCTTTCATACGGTTCCTGGGGTTTTCACGGCCAGAATACTGGAGTGTGTCGCTATTTCCTCCTCGAGTGGACCACATTTTATCAGAACGTTTCACTATGTATGACCCATCTGTCTTGTGTGGCCCTGCTCTGCATGTGCTGGAAAGTGATTTTAGGTCTGAGTACCAGACAGGATGTTAGAGGTACTGATGCAATATGTGGGAAGTCCTTGTTATGTGTTTTCATTGGTATGTCTATTATAGGCCATTTAAAAAGCTAAACGTTAAAAAATAGAGGTTGAAATATCAAAACATTTTATTAAGATCCCTTCATTAGGTCAAAGCATCTAAACAAAGCTAATATTAAGTTATAGAAAAGACCTATTAAAATAGAAATTTAAAAGAAAAGATTGTAGGATAGACTGAGTTCACTTCTTGTCTCCACCACTTAAATTAACTACTTAAACTCTCCATGCCTAACTTTCCTCATCTGTTTAATGTAGTTATTTTTGTATAGGTTTGAAAATTAAATTTATTGGTATATTAAAATAACCTGATTTAACACAAATATTTTAGTCATTTAAGATGATTCCAAACTTACAGATGCACCACAAAGAAAATCCACTTAAATATCACTAAGGGCAATGAAAACTGGGCTCGGGGCTTGCTGGGAAAAGAGAAGCCGAAGAGAAGAGACGGTACAGCTTGGAGTGTGTGACTGTGGTAAAAAAGAAGGGTTTGATGGAGGAAAACACAGTGAAGTATTTAGACATGAAGCTGAGTGAAAACCCTTTTTATGACTTCATGTCATGCTGATATTCATGTTATGAGCTGCAGGCACTTTGCCAATAGGACCCAACCTCTAAATCATTCTATTACAATGGCTATAGTCACACAGCTTCTTCTGCTGAACCTACAAGTTTATGACAGCTTATCTTGCCCTTTACAGCACATTGTTAATGGGGTCAATTCTTCATGCCAGCGAATACATTTAGGTCTTTTTAAAAGGATGTCAATCTATCCAAGTTTTATACCCATGGAAGTCTACAAAAATTTATAACACTCTTTTCCTCTCACAAACTACAACTTCATAGCAACCCTACAAAGAAATTAAATGAGAGAGAATCGAATTATAAAAAAAATAAGTGGTTAAGGTACAGTCTTTGTAAAAATCACTGCCAGTGTTTATGTTACCAAACTGTTTGACATAACAAAATCTTTCCAGCATTACTTTAAAGAAATAGCATTAGTTTTTAAAAATATATTTTTTGTAAAATTTACTCCCATTGCCTAAAAAATGCTAAGTAATGTTGCTACTACAAATACATACAAGAAACACAAAATGACATAGAAAAGATACTCATCATTTTTTGTCTTCTACTTGTCGATGATTTCAGCAATTGTAATTTTGTTAAAAGAGAGCAAAGTTAATTAAGTTCTCAATACATACTTATTTAATAAATGACTAATGAGCAAATGCAAGGATAGATGGAATGAGTATCTGAAAGAATCATAGAGAATTCAAAACAACGGTTAATTTGGGGGGAAGGTTCAGTTCAGTTCAGTTCATTTCAGTCGCTCAATCATGTTTAACCCTTTGCAACCCTATGGCCTGCAGCAAGCCAGGCCTCTCTGTTTATCATCAACTCCCAGAGTTTACCCAAACTCATGTCCATTGAGTCGGTGATGCCATCCAACCATCTCATCCTCTGTTGTCCCCTTTTCCTCCTGCCCTCAATCTTTGCCAGCATCAGGGTCTTTACAAATGAATCAGTTCTTTACATCAGGTGGCCAAAACATTAGAGTTTCAGCTTCAACATCAGTCCTTCCAATGAAGACTCAGGACTGATCTCCTTTAGTATGGACTGGTTGGATGTCTTTGCAGTTCAAGGGACTCTCAAGAGTCTTCTCCAGCACCACAGTTCAAAAACATCAATTCTTCGGCACTCAGCTTTCTTCCAGTCCAACTCTCACATCCACACATGACTACTGGAAAAACCGTACCCTTGACTAGATGGACCTTTGTTGGAAAAGCAATGTCTATGCTTTTTAATATGCTGTCTAAGTTGATCATAACTTTCCTTCCAAGGAGCAAGTGTCTTTTAATTTCATGGCTTCAATCACCATCTGCAGTGATTTTGGAGCCCAGAAAAAAAGTCAGCCACTGTTTTCACTGTTTCCTTATCTTTTTGCCATGAAGTGATGGGCCCAGATGTTATGATCTTAGTTTTCTGAATGTTGAGCTTTAAGCCAACTTTTTCACTCACCTCTTTCACTTTCATCAAGAGGCTCTTTAGTTCTTCTTCACTTTCTTCCATAAAGGTGCTGTCATCTGCATATCTGAGGTTATTGATATTTCTCCCAGCAATCTTGATTCCATTTTGTGCCTCTTCCAGCCAAGCATTTCTCATGATGTATTCTGCATATAAGTTAAATAAGCAGGGTGACAATATACAGCTTTGACATACTTCTTTTCCTATTTGGAACCAGTCTTTCTTCCATGTCCAGTCCTAGCTGTTGCTTCCTGACCTGCATATAGGTTTCTCAAGAGGCAGGTCAGGTGGTCTGGTATTCCCATCTCTTTCAGAATTTTACAGTTTGTGGTGATCCACACAGTCAAAGGCTTTGACATAATCAATAAAGCAGAAAGAGATGTTTTTCTGGAACTCTCTGACTTTAATCTCTGGTTCCTCTGCCTTTTCTAAAACCAGCTTGAACATCTGGAAGTTCACAGTTCACTTATTGCTGAAGCCTGGCTTGGAAAATTTTGAGCATTACTTTACTAGTGTGTGAGATGAGGGCAATTATGTGGTAGTTTGAGCATTCTCTGGCATTGCTTTTCTTTGGAATTGGAAGAAAACTGACCTTTCCAGTCCTGTTGGATAGATTAAAAATAAAGGGAAAAGGAAACTTCACTATTCCTCTATAAAATTTTGTGCAAATGCCTATAGACATCTTTATTTTCAGTTAGCCAGCATTACATTTATAACTACTTTGTTTCAGTTTTTTAAGGTGTATGCAAATAAAAAATTATATTTCTGCTAGTATATATTAAAAATTGTAGATATTAAACTAAAATGTTGAACCTTGAACCCATTTACAAAGTTAAATGTCCAGTATTCACCTGTCTTTCATTGATTCTGATTTTAGCATATTATTTTCCTGGGACATCTGTTAGAGAAAATATGAGATTAAAAAAAAAAAAAAAACTAACCTGAAAAATTCCCTGTTATAATCTCTTGGAAGCAAGGTATAAAATGAGACAATACTGCTACTACTAATGAAAGTAATAGCTAACATTTACAGAGTACATGCTATGTACCTATATAATCTTAAATGCTTTAAGTATGAAAGTGAAAGTCACTCAGTTGTCTGACTCTTTGCGACCCCATGGACTTATAATCCATGGAACTCTCCAGGCCAGAATATTGGAATGGGTAGCTTTTCCCTTCTCTAGGGAATCTTCCCAACTCAGGGACTGAACCCAGGTCTCTCTCATTGCAGCCAGATCCTTTATCAGCTGAGCCACAAGAGAAACCCAACAATACTGGAGTGGGTAGCCTATTCCTTCTCTGGTGGATTTTCCCAATCCAGGAATCGAACTGGGGTCTCCTGCATTACAGGTGGAGTCTTTACCTACTGAGCTATGAGGGAAACCTGCTTTAAGTATAGTAGTTTATTTAACCACTATAACAATCTACCTAGTTAAGTATTGATATTAACATCATTTTTCAGATAAGGGAACCAAAGCACCAAGAGGTTAAATAACTTACCTGAGGAAACCTAGATAATTAGTAGCAGAGCCAGAATTCAAATCCCCTCTTGAGCCTTAAAATCCTTTCTTTCAGCCACCACATTTTGTCTCAAGAAAATATTCCCTCATTCAGTGAGCCTACCACACGCACCTAGTAGGTTTTCTGTTGGGGCAGTGCTCAAGAGGCATTTTAAAGTATCTTCCTAGTGAGTTGATCGAGGACTGGATCCAGCTGTTCCACCTGTGCTTCATGATCTCTCTCAAATCTGACATAAAATAAGGCATCGACTCAAGCTTGTAGGATATATAAACTGATTGATGTTCCTTCCGTGTAGGATAGCCTTCCCTTAAATTTCACAGCACTTATTTTATTCAGGTATCTGCTGACATGTCGCCTCCCCATAAGTTTCTGAAGTTAACTTGCTGTTGTTGCTTGGTCACTCAGTCATGTCTGACTTCACAACCTCATGGACTGCAGTGCACCAGGCTTCCCTGTTCCTTCTCCATCTCCTGGAGTTTGCTCAAACCCATGTCCATTGAATCAGTGATGCCATCCAACTCTCTCATCAACTGTTGCCCCCTTCCCTTCCTGCCTTCTATCTTTCCCAGCATCAGTGTCTTTTCCAATTAATCATCTCTTTGCATCAGATGGCCAAAGTATTGGAGCTTCAGCTTCAGCATTGGTCTTTCCAATAAATATTCAGGGTTGATTTCCTGTAGGACTCACTGGTTTGATCTTCTTGTCCAAGGGACTCTCAAGTCTTATCCAACAGAAAACTTTAGAACTATTTTGATTCTCTTTATATATTTTTTCCTACAGTATTTTTCACTGATGTTCATTTTTTATTTTTTTAATTTGTTAGCTATCTGCCTCTTATCTATACCATAAACTTATGACATATTTGGTTTTGTTCACTCCTGTATGCCCCATAGCTGGAAAAACATCTAGTACATAGTAAGTGTTCAATGCACATTTATTTAATGAATGAGTAATAGATGAGTGAAAGGATGGATTTAAATAATATCTGGAAGAATTATTAGGAAACTCATAACAATGGCTAATTCTAAAAGGGCAGGTAAGTTTTTGCCTTGCTACTTTGTCTGCAAACATTTCTCCTATTTCACTACCTTCTATGCCCTGGTAACCATCATCTTACTCTGTTTTTAAAGTCTAGTTGTTTTAGATTTAATGTGTAAATGATGTCATATAACATTTGTCTTTTTCTCTCAGATTTATCTCACTTAGCTTAAAGTCCTCATGGTCTATCCATTCACAACTGGCAGAATATTCTTTAATTTAGTAGTAAGGTAATATCAAGATTGCTGGGAGAAATATCAATAACCTCAGATATGGAGATGACACCACCCTTATGGCAGAAAGTGAAGAGGAACTAAACAGCCTCTTGATGAAAGTGAAACTGGAGAGTGAAAAAGTTAACTTAAAGGTCAACATTCAGAAAACTAAGATCATGGCATCTGGTCCCATCACTTCATGGGAAATAGATGGAGAAACAGTGGAAACAGTGTCAGACTTTATTTTGGGGGGCTCCAAATCACTGCAGATGGTGACTGCAGCCATGAAATTAAAAGACACTTGCTCCTTGGAAGGAAAGTTATGACCAACCTAGACAGCATATTCAAAAGCAGAGACATTACTTTACCAACAAAGGTCCATCTAGTCAAAGCTATGGTTTTTCCAGTGGTCATGTATGGATGTGAGAGTTGGACTGTGAAGAAAGCTGAGCACCAAAGAATTGATGCTTTTGAATTGTGGTGTTGGAGAAGACTCTTGAGAGTTCCTTGGACTGCAAGGTGATCCAACCAGTCCATCCTAAAGATCAGTCCTGGGTGTTCATTAGAAGGACTGATATTGAAGCTGAAGCTCCAATACTCTGGCCACCTCATGCGAAGAGTTGACTCATTGGAAAAGACCTTGATGTTGGGAAGGATTGGGGACAGGAGGAAAAGGGGACGACAGAGGATGAGATGGCTGGATGGCATTACCGACTCTATGGACATGATTTTGGGTGGACTCTGGGAGTTAATGATTGACAGGGAGGCCTGGCGTGCTGTGGTTCATGGGGTCGTGGGGAGTCAGGACTACTAAGAGATTGAACTGAACTGAATATCTATTATGGGGTTCTCTTGTGGCTCAGCTGGTAAAGAATTTGCCTGCTATGTGGGAGACCTGGGTTCTATCCCTGGGTTGGGAAAATCCCCTGGAGAAGGGAAAGGTTACCAACTCCAGTATTCTGGCCTGGAGAATTCCATGGATGATATAGTCCATGGGGTCCAAAGAGTTGGACACGACTGAATGACTGTCACTTCATTTCAATATAAATTACAAGAAGATGTATGTTTTAGTGACACTAGATGGAACTATTTTAATTGAAAAAAATATTTTAAATAGCATTAAAATATATTATTTTCCTGAATTTAACTTCATCATCCAAAACAAAAGCATTATTTTATCTCAAACCTCAGTGATACAGTGAACATTCACAGAGACTGTATTTGTTCATAAGCAGCATATTTTGACCTTTATTTTCATAAGGAAAATGAGTAAATGCAATTCACTAACCTTAGTTATATTTACTAAACAAATAAAACATGGGGAAAACTTTCAAATAAAAATAGCAGTAGTGAGTCTTATTTATAAGCATGCTATCAATACGTATTTTAGAAATTCATCAGTCTCCAATAAAACTTTTAATTAACATTGATTATTTATTTTAAGATAATGTTAAAGCACTCTCTATGTATGTAAGTAGATGACAAGAAAGCAATCTCACATTTCTAGAGAGATAGTATTGTATGTAGTACAAATTGTGTTGTACTAATTCTAATCAGCTTTTGAACTATGGTGTTGGAGAAGACTCTTGAGAGTCCCTTGGACTGCAAGGACATCCAACCAGTCCATCCTAAAGGAAATCAGTCCTGAGCATTCATAGGAAGTATTGATGCTGAAGCTGAAACTCCTATACTTTGGCCACCTGATGCAAAGAACTGACTGATTTGAAAAGACCCTGATGCTGGGAAAGATTGAAGGCAGGAGGAGAAGGGGATGACAGAGGATGTGATGGTTGAATGGCATCACCGACTCAATGGACATGAGTTTCAATAAACTCCAGGAGTTGGTGATGGACAGGGAGGCCTGGTGTGTTACAGTCTATGGGATTGCAGAGTCAGATACAACTGAGTGACTGAACTGAGCTGAATTCTAATTAGGTCATCTTAACTGTGGGAAATTCTGAAAGAGATGGGAATACCAGACCACCTGACCTGCCTCTTGAGAAATCTGTATGCAGGTCAGGAAGCAACAGTTAGAACTGGACATGGAACAACAGACTGGTTCCAAATAGGAAAAGGAGTACGTCAAGGCTGTATATTGTCACCCTGCTTATTTAACTTCTATGCAGAGTACATCATGAGAAATGCTGGACTGGAAGAAACACAAGCTGGAATCAAGATTGCTGGGAGAAATATCAATAACCTCAGATATGCAGATGACACCACCCTTATGGCAGAAAGTGAAGAGGAGCTAAAAAGCCTCTTGATGAAAGTGAAAGAGGAGAGTGAAAAAGTTGGCTTAAAGCTCAACATTCAGAAAACGAAGATCATGGCATCTGGTCCCATCACTTCATGGGAAATAGATGGGGAAACAGTAGGAACAGTGTCAGACTTTATTTTTGGGGGCTCCAAAATCACTGCAGATGGTGACTGCAGCCATGAAATTAAAAGACGCTTACTCCTTGGAAGAAAAGTTATGACCAACCTAGATAGTATATTCAAAAGCAGAGACATTACTTTGCCGACTAAGGTCCATCTAGTCAAGGCTATGGTTTTTCCTGTGGTCATGTATGGATGTGAGAGTTGACTGTGAAGAAGGCTGAGCGCCGAAGAATTGATGCGTTTGAACTGTGGTGTTAGAGAAGACTCTTGAGAGTCCCTTGGACTGCAAGAAGATCCAACCAGTCCATTCTGAAGGAGGTCAACCCTGGTATTTCTTTGGAAAGAAGGATGCTAATGCTGAAACTCTAGTACTTTGGCCACCTCATGCGAAGAGTTGACTCATTGGAAAAGACTCTGATGCTGGGAGGGATTGGGGGCAGGAGGAGGAGGGGACAACCGAGGATGAGATGGCTGGATGGTATCATCAACTCGATGGACATGAGTCAGAGTGAACTCCGGGAGATGATGATGGACAGAGAGGCCTGGTGTGCTGCAATTCATGGGATCACAAAGAGTTGGACACGACTGAGCGACTGAACTGAACTGAACTGAAGGAACTTCAAAAATCAAATATGTGTAGGATCATTAAAATCATCATTAAAGATTTTAAGCTTTTGTTGTTGTTCAGTTGCTCAGTGCTGTCTGACTTTTTGAGACCCCATGAAGTGCAGCCAGGCCTCCCTGTTCTTCACTGTCTCCTGGAGTTTGCTCAGACTCATGTCCTTCAACTCAGAGATACCATCCAACCATCTCATCCTCTGTCATTCCCTTCTCCTCCTGCCTTCTATAATTCCCTGCATCAGGATCTTTTCCAATAAGTCAGCTGTTCACATTAGGTGGCCAAAGTATTGGAACTTCAGCATCAATCCTTTCAATGAATCGTTAGAGTTTATTTCCTTTAGGATTGACTGGCTTCATCTCCTTGCTGTCTAAGGGATTCTCAAGAGTCTTCTCCCCACCAAAGATCGAAAGCACAGTTCTTTGGGCTCAGCCTTCTTTATGGTCAAACTCTCACATCCATACATGACTACTGGAAAAAAAAAGATAGCTTTGACTAGAAAGACCTTTTTTTTGCAAAATGATGACTGTCTGTTTTTCATAGCTTTTCTTCCAAGGAGCAAGCATCTTTTAATTTCTTGGGTGCAGTCACCATCTCCAGTGATTTTGGAGTCAAAGAAAATAAAGTCTGTCACTGTTTTCATTGTTTCCCCATCTATTTGCCATGAAATGATGGGACTGGATGCTGTAATCTTAGTTTTTTGAATATTGAGTTTTAAGCCAGCTTATTACTCTCTTCTTTTACCTTCCTCAAGAGGCTATTTAGTTCCTCTTTACTTTCTGCCATCAGGGTGGTGTCATCTGCATATCTGAGGTTACTGATATTTTTGGCAGTTTTGATACCAGCTTGAGCTTCATCCATCCCAGCATTTCACGTGATGTACACTGCATACACGTTCAATAAGCAGAAAGACAACATGTAGCCTTGACCTACTCCTTTCCCAATTTTGAACCAGTCCATTGTTCTATGACCAAATTTAACTTTTCCTTCTTGATCTGCATGCAGGTTTCTCAGGAGGCAGATAATGTAGTCTGCTATTCCCATCTCTTTCAGAACTTTTAACAGTTTGTTATGATTCACAAAGTCAAAGGCTTTAGCATAGTCAATGAAGCAGAAGTAGATGGTTTTCTTGAATTCCTCTGTCTTCTCTATGATCTAACAGATGTTGACAATTTGACCTCTAGTCACTTTTCCTTTACTGAATCCAGCTTGTACACCTGAAAATTCTTGGTTTGCATACTTGTGAAGCTTAACTTGAAGGATTTTGAGCGTTACCTTACTATCATGTGAAATGAGTGCAACTATGTGGTAGTTTGAGCATTCTTTGGCATTGCCTTTCTTTGGGATTGGAATAAAAACCGACCTTTTGTGTCCTGTGGCTGCTGCTAAGTTTCCCAAATTTGCTGGCATATGGAGTGCAGCACTTCACAGCATCATTTGTAGGAATTGAAATAAGTCAGCTGGAATTTCATCACCTCCACTAGCTTTGTTCACTGCAATGCTCCCTAAGGTCCACTTGACTTCACATTCCAGGATCTCTGGCTCTAGGTGAGTGATCACACAATCGTGGTTATCTGAAACATTAAGAACTTTTTTGTACTGTTCTTCTGTGTATTCTTGCCATCTCATCTTACTATCTTCTGCTTCTGTTAGGTCCATACAGTTTCTGTCCTTTATTGTGCCTATCTTTGCATGAAATATTCCCTTGGTATCTCTAATTTTCCTGAAGAGAACTCTGGTCTTTCCTAGTCTATTGTTTTCCTCCATTTCTTTGCATTGATCACTTAGTAAGGCTTTCTTATTTCTTGTTGCTATTCTCTGGACCTCTGCATTCAGAAGGGTATTTTTCCTTATCTCCTTTTCTTTTTCTTTCTATGCCTTATTCTGTTTTATATTTTGAAGATTTTCAAAAAGCAGTTTATGATATAATGTTCATTAAGATAACTTAAAACATCAATTTCCAACCAAAATATATGTATATGTGTACGTAGTTGTTTTGGAGAAGGAAATGGCAGCCCACTCCAGTGTTCTTGCCTGGAGAATCCCAGGGACGGGGGAGCCTGGTGGGCTGCAGTCCATGGGGTCGCAGAGAGTCGGGCACGACTGAGCAACTTCACTTCACTTCACGTAGTTGTTTACTCTATGCTATCGCACTTAGAACTATTGTGACTTAAGAGCTATTATTTTAATCACAAATTTCAACTAAAATCCTTCATATCCCTTATAAAGTCAGTTTCATTCCTATGCTTTAATTTTCTTCACTGATTGTTTTCTTACTTCAATGACAAATTCATCTTCCTGTTGCCTCAGGCTGTGCTATTCATTCAGTTTTACTTTCACATAAAAAAGCTGGCATTATATGTCTACACAGATTTAATAATGTCAGTGTATTAATACCAACGAGCTTTATTTGCATAAGCCAACTTCATCACCAGGACTGAAATGCCTTCTTTCATTCATCATGTATCCACTCAATTATTCTTTATCTTTTTCATACACACAGTTGTTCATTCATCCATTCATTCGACACAGACTTTGTGAGATTTCTCTGAGTAGGTGACTTATTAGTAGACATTAAAATGATATAAAGAAGAGGGTCATTGAAATATCCTGGGATAATTGCATTCCAGATAGAAGGTTTTGCAGGTGTACAAGCATTGATTGAGGCATTGAGGCATGATTGAGGAGATGCATTTGAGGAAGAGTAAGAAGTTCAGCTTGCCAGAGTGAAGCATACAAATGGGGACATGATAGGTGATGGAGACTGACAGGGACTGAGAACCACATTACCTAGGTTCCTACAGGCCTTGGAGTAGGGTCTGGATACAGTACAGAGTTAAATGGAAGACTGTCAAGACATTTTTCTCAAAAGAGAATTATGATCTGACCTATATTTTTAAAGGATAGTTCTGAGTGCTGTGTGGAGAATAAAGAATGCAAGAATAATAGTGAGAACAGGTAAAGACCAGACTAACCTTATCAAGACATCTAAGTTCAGGAGGCCAAGGCATCACAGAAAACAGGAAGAAAGGAAATGGTGTTAACATAGAAGCAAATTTAAGTGCAAACCATTTTATTTTTATTTATTTTTTTGCTAAGCAAAAGAGGATATGAATTTGAAAATAATAATAATACAGGTAACAATAAAATAATGGTAATAGCTAATGGTGGGGCTTTCTAGGTGGCTCAGTTGTAAAGTATCTGCCTGCCAATGCAGTAGCTGTGGATTTGATCCCTGGGTTAGGAAGATCCCCTGGAAAAAGAAATAGCAATCTACATCAATATTTTTGCTTGGGAAATCTGATGGACAAAGGAGCCTGGTGGGCTACAGTCCATGGGGCTGCAAAAGATTCGGATATGACTGAGCGACTAAGCAACAACCAATAGCTAATAGTAACAGCAACAACATGTATTTCTACAGAGTTAGCCAAATTCAAGGTTAAGGGCACAGCCTTTTATGTTAAATTTACCTAAAACTTTAACATCAGTCACAAGTTAGAGGTCCCATGGACCATCTTCATTTCTGATCAGCTGACTACAAAGTTAGGAGTTCCCAAAATCACCTTTAATTTCCATAATTCTCAGAACAAGTCACAGAACTCTAGAAAACACTGATCTTATAATTCTACTTAATTGTAGCCAAAGGATACAAATCAAAACCAAATGAAGGAAGAGATCCTTGGGGGAAAACTGAAACTGGAAGATTTACAAACTTAAAAGTTTTCATGTCCTGGGGGCTGTGTTACCCTTCTGGCATTAAAGTTGGCAACACACAAATGGAGTGTTTCCAACCCTGGAAGCTCACTCATGCTTCATTCTTCAGAGATTTTATTGAGGCTTCATTACATAGACACGACTCATGGTCTACGTAGTTGAATTTAATCTCCAATCCCCTTCCATCCTCAGATGTCAGGCTGATATCATATGCCTCAGCATCTCATCTTCATAATCACGTGGTTGATCTCTCTGAGTGATCGGCTTTAGTGTAAGATTCTTGGATGTGGTTGGTCTCATCTTGTGTCATGTAGTTAGCATAAACTATCAGATGTGGTTTGATAGGCCCATTATGAATATCAAGGATACATCTATAATTAGAGAAATTCCAAGGGTGTAAAGGACACTTACCAGAGCTGGAACAAATGCCAGATCTCTATTTGAGTAATATTAATTATGATCTGTCCATGGGATTCTCCAGGCAAGAATACTGGAGGGGGTTGCCATTCCCTTCTTCAGGGGATCTTCCTGACCCAGAGATTGAACCCAGTTTTCCCATAATTCAGGCAGATTCTTCACCATCTGAGCCACCAGGGAAGCCCTAAAATTAATACAGGCAACAAAGAAATCAAGAGAAATAGAAAATTATTAAAAAGTGCTTATAATATACTAAGAAGATTTTAAGTAATAAGCTGTTTATTTCTCATAACAATCCATGAGGCTATTGTCTTCACATTAAAGATGAAGAGACTAAGGCACAGATCAATTAACCTGCCTAAAATCAAAGATAAGAAAGATATGGACACGAGTGTGGAACCCTGGGAAATGGTCTCAGAATCTGTGCTTTTCACAACAGTACTGTGCTGCTGGCTCAATGGATATGAATTTGAGCAATCTCCAGGAGAGAGTGAAGGGCAGAGGAGCCTGGCATGCTGCTGTCTACAGAGTCATAAAGAGTCAGACATGACTGAGTGACTGAGCGTGCGTGCGCGCGTGAGCATACACACACACACACACACACACATACACACACATAGAAAATGAGGGCTCACAGTGCTAACCTTCTAAAATCCTGCACTTCTGAGCCCTAAGTATCAATCACACAATTATTAAGAATATTTAAAATACTGAATGTGTTGAGGACACTCTGTTTTAAAAACTATTCATCTGTCTCTATGTTTGTGACTTGTCACTCTTGGGCACGCATAGTTACTTCAAGAAACATTTCAAAAAGAAAAAAAAAAGATTAGAATGTGATAAGTATAATAGAATATTTTCCACCCTCATTGCCGCAAGAAGAGAATGATAGTATTTCATATTATTAGCATCGTTTACTTCACAAAACACTTCACACTCAGAGACTCTCAATAGTTTTGTGAAGAAGATCATGGCAAGTTGTGGCCCAGTTTTAAAGATACAGAGGCCCAGGGGAGAGAAATCTACATGTAGGGCACCAAGTGATGGAGCCAAGACAAAAACAAAATGCTTTCTCATTGCTAGTTCACTGAATCTTTTCTGAAAGGTCCTGCTAACTAACTAGCAGTGTTTTGAATACATGTTATTTTCCACAATGTAAAAATGCAGCTAGCCAATCAACCAAAAAATCAGTGCCAATATTCTAATCTACCATCTTTTCCTGCTTTAAGGAAATGAATAGATTGTTTTTCATCTTTTCTCACAAGGTGCCGCAAATTAAACCTTAGAGACTAAGAATAGAGATGGTTCTTATTCTTAAACTCCTAGGGGTATGTTGGAACAAGTCTTAATAACTGGGTCAGCAGTTCCAAAAATTTGCTGCTTTTCAAAGCAACTGCAGATTTTAAAAAAATAACCCTATGCCCTGGTGGCATTCAATGCCAATTAAATCAAACTATCTGGGATGAGAGGAACTGATATTTTTTAAAAAGATTCACAATGATGCCAAATTTGGGAACTACTGATCTGTCTCAAGGAAGTGGTTAGTCAAATTTGGAGCCCAGATCACACTCTTGCCCCTCAGTGTCTTTCAAGTTTTCTTGACAATAAAAATTGCCTGGAACATTATTGAATAACTCTCCTACTCCTCTGCTGGAGATTCTGACTTAGGGTCTGGTGGAATATTTAAGAATGTGTATTTTTAGCAAGTACCTTGCAGTGATTCTTAGCTCTGTGAAATTTGGGAAGCAAAATGGCAACCCACTCCAGTACTCTTGCCTAGAAAATCCCATGGACGGAGGAGCCTGGTGTCCATGGGGTCGCAGAGTCGGACATGACTGAACGACTTCACTTCACTTTCACTTTCAAGATGTGATAAATCATAGAGGATTTATTGGAAACCAATGCCTCTTTTAATCAGAAATCCCAGATCGTTTTAAAAATTCTTCTACCAGGAAGGAGATTGATGTGAAAAAAAAATCTTTCATCACCTGATTTTCAAACTAGAAATGTACTGGTTCTAAAAGAATACACAAATTAATAGTATCTAATTCCTTTGCTCTTACAAAGATAAATAATACCCTTTATTGTGAAAATACTAATGACTTCAGAATTATGAAAAGGAAACAAAGAAGTCAAAATACTACTGTTAATTTGCACATTCTGTATTTTTGTATATTTAAAATAAGTAATTGCTCTTATTTTTCAACATTTAGATATAACATTCTTGGGGAGATTTGACTCTAATTCACTATGTAGAAAAGTGACTGGGAAATGACATACTCATAATTTTATATAACATTCCTTGTATAATAGTCGTATGACCTCCCAGATCTTTTATGAAGAGGGTTGTGATGTGATGGATACTTATATGAAGAACATTTTGAAGGACTGTTAGAAAGCTGGACAATAAATGGTAATTTAAGACAGACTCTCCAAACCTAATGCCAGTATCAGCACCATCATTATCACTTGGGAGCTTGTTATAAGTTCTCGGATTTTACCCTAACTCACAGAATCAGAAATTCTGGAGCCCAGCAATCTGTGTTTTAACAAGCTATCCAGATGATTATAATGGAATCATAAAATTGAGAACCAGCTATTTAGAATAAATGTTTGTGATTTTAGACCATAATGAATATTGAGTATAATTTCCTAAGAGGTAAAATCATGGAAATATATATATATATATACACACACACACATATATATGTGTATATATATGCAAAATGAAATTGTCTCAAAGCTTTTATTAAATACATTATTTAATAAAGGAAATAATAGATAAAAACTCACCTAAAGAACATTTGTGAAACCAGCTATTATATAAGCTAGTTAACATAAAATTGCTGGGTTACATAAAAAATTAATGTCTAGCAAAAATAAACTGAATTCTGTCAAGAGAATGCATTGGTCATAGCAAATAACAGTTTTCAACAACAGAAGAGACAACTTTACAGATGAACATCACCAAATGGCCAATACCAAAATCAAATTGATCACATGCTTTGCAGCCAAAGATGGAGAAGCCATATACAGTCAGCAAAAGCAAGACCTGGAGCTGACTATGGCTCAGATCATCAGCTTCATGTAGCAAACTTCAGGCTTTAACTAAAAAAGTGGGAAAACCCACTTTAGCAAGGTATAATGTAAATCAAATCCCCTATGAATATGCAGTGGAGGTAACAAATAGATTCAGGGGATTAGAGCTGGTAGACAAAGTGCCTGAACAACTATGGGTAGAGGTCCATAATATTATACAAGAGGCAATGAACAAAACCCTCCCATAAATGGTAGAGACCTAGAGAGTTAAATGGGTGAAATGAGAAATATTATATAGAAGTCAGTAGAAGAAACCTTCTTAGATTAAGTCACTTTTGTTAGAGAAGTCTCAATTGGGTAAAAATGGTAGAGTTAGGAAAACATGGCAGGGGAGAGTTAGTCCTAAGCCATGATTCAGCTCTTGGAGTTAAACATGCATTTAAGTGTCTGTATTTCCCAACTCATATCCCCAGGAGAGAAAACTGAAAATGTAGGAGTATGGGACCTTGTCAGAAATGAGTAGTGAGTATGTTGTCTTCAGGATTGTATTTCCTCAGCAACTTGAGACATAGAACATATTTCCAAATAATAATTTAGGATTCAACAATTGAGATCTGTTTTCCTCACAACTAACACAAAGTATTTGGATATCTAATTTTTCATCAACCAGCATTATATCAAACTTTTCAACCTATGTTTTTCTCTTTTGAACTTTTGAATATAATTGATCATGTTGGTTTTTTTAATTTTAATTATTTTTTAGTTTGTTTTGCTTTACAATACTGTATTTGTTTTGCTATACATTGACATGAATCAGCCACGAGTGTACATGAACTCCCAATCCTGACCCCCACCTCCCCCCTCCCGCCCCACACCATCTCTCTGGATTATCCCCATGCATCAGTCCCAAGCATCCTGCATCCTGCATCGAACCTAGACCGGTGATTGGTTTCACTTATGATATCATACATGTTACACTGCCACTCTCCCAAATCATCCCACCCTCTCCCTCTCCCACAGAGTCTGGGTTTTAAATCCAACTAATCTGCCATTTCAGTTTTTTTTCCTCAATAATTCACATTTGGAGCTTTGAGGACACTATATTTTCTTTTCCACAAAAGAAAGATACTATCTTGTATTCTACTTATTTTCACTGAATTTGAGGTGGCAGATACTTATAGGAGATATTTTTGTATAAAACTTTTAAAATATCAGCATGATTATAAATAACAAATAGCTAAAATGGCTTTCAACTAAAAAAAAGAAACTACTAATTCAAATGCTTTTGTTTTTCTTTCAAAAGAGCTTTTATAAGAATCACAAGATTCATGTTGGAAGAAATATGGAGCTTAGATACATCAGAAATTAGATATATATCAATAAGGATATCTATTTTCACAAATGTGGTATTACAAAAAAAAGTTTTTGGCACAGAAACCTTGCTGTCTTTATGAAAAATGATATTTCTACTATCTGTATTTTAGGGGCCAATCTCACCTATAAATTGCTGTTTTATCTATAATAAGTAAACTTACATATTCTTTTATTGCCTTCATTATATTATAGCTTTTGAAGTATTCATCTCGTTAGACTTAGATTTCTGATTCAGTATCCATTTCTAATTAAGATTAGTAGGAAATATTAGATATATTGAATACTTATAGTTATAAAAAATGTTTTATACAAAATGACTATGAATCTACCATTTCTTGGAGCACAAGAAAGTAAAATCTGTCACGGTTTCTGCTTTTTTCCCCATCTATTTGTCATGAAGTGATGGGACCGGATGCCATGATCTTCAGTTTTTGAATACTAAGTTTTAAGCCAGTTTTTTAACTCTCATCCTTTATTCTCCTCAAGAGGCTCTTGAGTTCCTTTTCACTTTATGCCATTAGAGTGGTTTCATCTGCATGCCTGAGGTTGTTGATATTTCTCTGGGAAATCTGGATCCAGCTTGTGATTCACCCAGCCCAGCATTTCACATAGTGAATTCTGCATATGAGGTAAATAAGCAGGGTGACAATATACATCCTGATGTACTCCTTCCCCAATTTTGAACCAGTAAGTTGTTCCATGTCTGTTTCTAACTGCTGCTTCTTGACCTGCATACACATTTCTCAGGATCAGGTAAAGTGGTCTGATATTCCCATTTCTTTAAGAATTTCCCAATAGTTTGTTATGATCCAGAGTCAAAGCATTAGTGTAGTCAATGAAGCAGTGGTAGATGTTTTTCTGCAGTTCCCTTGCTTTTTCTATGATGTGTGTGTGCTAGGTCACTTCAGTCATGTCCAACTCTGTGCAACCCTATGGACTATAGCCCTTCAGGATCCTCTGTTCATGGTGTTCTCCAGGCAAGAATACAGAAGTGGGATGCCATGACCTCCTCCGTGGTAACTTCCCAACTCAGGGATCAAATTCACATCTCTTATGTCTCCTGCATTAGAGGATAGTTGTATGACCCAATGGATGTTGGCAATTTGATCTCTGGTTCCTCTGCCTTTTCTAAATCCAGCTTGTACATCTGGAAGTTCTCGGTTCACATATTGTTGAAGCCTAGGTTGAGGAAACTTGCTAGCAAAGAACATGAGCACAATTGTATGGTAGTTTGAACATTCTTTGGCATTGTCTTTCTTTGGGATTGGAATGAAACCTGATCTTTTCCATTCCTGTGACCACTTTTGAATTTTCCAAATGTGTTGGCATATTGAGTGTAGCACTTTAGCAGCATCATTTATTAATATTTGAAATAGCTCAACTGAATTCTCCACTAACTTTGCTCATAGTAATTTTTCTTAAGGAACATTTGATTTCACACTCCAGGATGTCTGACTCTAGATGAATGACCATACCACCATGGTTATCCAGGTCATCATTTTTTTGTATAGTTCTGTGTATTCTTGCCACCTCTTCTTAATCTTTTCTGCTTCTATTAGGTCCTTTCCAGTTCAGGGCTTTATTGTGCCCATCTTTGCCAGAAGTATCTCTTGGTACCTGCAATTTTCTTGAAGAGATCTCTAGTCTTTCCCATTCTGTTGTTTTCCTCTGTTTCTTTGCATTGTGCACTTTAGAAGGCTTTCTTATCTTTCCTTGCTAGTCTCTGGAAGTCAGCATTCAGATTGGTATAAATTTCCATTTCTCCTTTGCCTTTCCCTTCTTTTCTCAGCTATTTTGCTTTCTCATATTTCTTTTTTGGGGGGATGGTTTTGATTACGACCTCCTGTACAATGTTAGGAACCTCTGTCCATATATTCCTGGGCTCCAAAATCTGCAAACAGAGACTGCAGCCATGAAATTAAAAGGTGCTTCCTCCTTGGAAGAAAAGCTATGAAAAACCGAGACAGTGTATTAAAAAACACAGATATCACTTTGCCAACAAAGGTCCCTATAGTCAAAGCTATGGTTTTTCCAGTTGCCATGTATGGAAGCGAGAGTTGGACAATAAGGAAGGCTGAGCACCAAAGGATTATGCTTTTATTTTTTTTATTTTTATTTGTTTATTTTAATTTGAGGCTAATTCCAGCAGTGGCCATAGGACTCGAAAAGGACAGTTTTCATTCCAATCCCAAAGAAAGGCAATGCCAAACAATGCTCAGACTACCACACAATTGCACTCATCTCACATGCTAGTAAAGGAATGCTCAAAATTCTCCAAGCCAGGCTTCAGCAACACGTGAACTGTGAACTTCCAGATGTTCAAGCTGGTTTTAGAAAAGCAGAGGAACAAGAGATCAAATTGCCAACATCCACTGGATCATGGAAAAAGCAACAGAGTTTCAGAAAAACATCTATTTCTGCTTTATTGACTATGCCAAAGACTTTGACTGTGTGGATCACAATAAACTGTAGAAAATTCTGAAAGAGATGGGAATACCAGAGCACCTGACCTGCCTCTTGAGAAATCTGTATGCAGGTCAGGAAGCAACAGTTAGAACTGGACATGGAACAACAGACTAGTTCCAAATAGGAAAAGGAGTACATCAAGGCTGTGTATTGTCACCCTGCTTATTTAACTTATATGCAGAGTACATCATGAGAAACATTGGGCTGGAGGAAGCACAAGCTGAAATCAAGATTGCTGGGAAAAATATCAATAACCTCAGATATGCAGATGACACCACCCTTATGGCAGAAAGTGAAGAAGAACTAAAAAGCCTCTTGTTGAAAGTGAAAGAGGAGAGTGAAAAAGTTGGCTTAAAGCTTAACATTCAGAAAACTAAGATCATGACATCCAGTTCCATCACTTCATGGGAGATAGACGGGGAAACAGTGGAAACAGTGGCTGAATTTATTTTTCTGGGCTCCAAAATCACTGTAAATGGTGATTGCAGCCATGAAATTAAATTTCATTAAATTTCCTTCCTTTCTCTCTGGAAGGAAAGTTATGACCAACCTGCTGCTGTTAAGTCACTTCAGTCATGTCTGACTCTGTGCGACCCCATAGACGGCAGCCCACCAGGCTCCCTGTTCCCTGGGATTCTCCAGGCAAGACATTGGAGTGGGTTTCCATTTCCTTCTCCAATGCATGACAGTGAAAAGTGAAAGTGAAGTCGCTCAGTCATGCCCGACTCTTCGCGGCCCCATGGACTGCAGCCTACCAGGCTCCTCCATCCATGGGATTTTCCTGGCAAGAATACTGGAGTGGGGTGCCATTGCCTTCTCCAATGACCAACCTAGACAGCATATTAAAAAGCAGAGACATTACTTTGTCAACAAAAGTCTGTCTAGTCAAGGCTATGGTTTTTCCAGGGGTCATGTATGGATGTGAGAGTTGGACTGTGAAGAAAGCTGAGCATTGAAGAATTGATGCTTTTGAACTGTGGTGTTGGAAAAGACTCTTGAGAGTCCCCTGGACTTTAAAGTGATCCAACTAGGTCATCCTAAAGGAGATCAGTCCTGGGTGTTCATTAGAAGGACTGATGTTGAAGCTGAAACTCTAATACTTTGGCCACCTGATGTGAAGAACTGATTCATTTGTAAAGACTCTGATGCTGGGAAAGATTGAGGGCAGGAAGAGAAGGGGACGACAGAAGATGAGATGGTTTGATGGCATCACCAACTCAATGGACTTGGGTTTGGGTGGACTCCAGGAGTTGGTGATGGACAGGGAGGCCTGGCGTGCTGCGATTCATGGGGTTGCAAAGAGTCAGACATGATTGAGAGACTGAACTCAACCGAATTAATTTATAATATTTTGTTGGTTTTTACCATACATTCACATGAGTCAGCCATGAGTGTACATGTTTTCCCCATCCTGAACCTCCCTCTTTCCTCCCTCCCCATCCCATCCCTCAGAGTCATCCCAGTGCACCAGCCCTGAGCACCCTGCCTCATGCATCAAACCTAGACTGGTGATCCATTTCACATATGATAATATACATGTTTCAATGCTATTCTCTAAAATCATCCCACTCTCGCCTTCTCCCATAGAGTCCAAAAGTCTGTTCTTTACATCTGTGTCTCTTTAGCTGTCTCGCATATAGGGTCGTCGTTACCATCTTTCTACATTCCAATATATATGCATTGATACACTGTATTGGTGTTTTTATTTCTGACTTACTTCACTCTGTATAAGAAGCTCCAGTTTCATCCACTTCATTAGAACTGACTCAAATGCATTCTTTTTAATAGATGAGTAGTATTCCATTGTGTATATGTACCACAGCTTTCTTATCCATTCGTCTGCTGATGGACATCTAGGTTGCTTCCATGTTCTGGTTATTGTCAACAGTGCTGCGATGAACACTGGGTTACACATGTCTCTTTCAATTCTGGTTTCCTCGGTGTGTATGCCCAGCAGTGGGATTACTGGGTCCTATGGCAGCTCTATTTCCAGTTTTTTAAGGAATCACCACACTCTTCTCCACAGTGGCTGTACTAGTTTGCATTCCCACCAACAGTGTAAGATGATTCCTTGTTCTCCACACCCTCTCCAGCATTTATTGTTTATAGACTTTAAATAGCAGCCATTCTGACCAGCATGAGATGGTACCTCATTGTGGTTTTGATTTGCATTTCTCTGATAATGAGTGATATTGAACATCTTTTCATGTGTTTGTTACCCATCTGCATGTCTCCTTTGGAGAAATGTCTGCTTAGTTCTTTGGCCCATTTTTTGATTAGGTTGCTAATTTTTCTGGAATTGAGCTGCAGGAGTTGCTTGTATATTTTTGAGATTAATTATTTGTCAGTTGCCTCATTTGCTATTATTTTCTCTCATTCTGAAGGCTGTCTTTTCACCTTGCTTATAGTTTCCTTCATTGTGCAAAATGTTTTAAGTTTATTTAGGTCCCATTTGTTTATCTTTGCTTTTATTTCCATTACTCTGGGAGGTGGGTCATAGAGAATCCTTCTATGATTTATGTCAGAGAGTGTTTTGCCTTTGTTTTCCTCTAGGAGTTTTGTAGTTTATGGTCTTACATTTAGATCTTTAATCCATTTTGAGTTTATTTTTGTGTATGGTGTTAACAAGTGTTCTAGTTTCATTTTTGATGCTTTTAAATTGTGATGCTGGAGAAGATTCTAGAGAGTCCCTTGACAGCAAGGAAAACAAGGAGATCAAATCAGTCAATCCTAAAGGAAATCAAACCTGAATATTCATTGTAAAGACTGTGCTGAAGCTAAGCTCCAATACTTTGGCCACCTGATGCGAAGAGCTGACCCATTGGAAAAGACCCTGATAATGGGAAAGATTGATGACAAAAGGATAAGGAGGTAGCAGATGTTAGATAGCATCCTCAACTCAATGGACATGGATTTGAGCAAACTTCAGGGGATAGTAAAGGACCAAGACACCTGGCATGCTGCAGTTCATGAGGTACAAGGAGTCAGACATGACTTAGTATCTGAAGAGCAGTGACAAATAGATATAATATATATTGGAGGAGAATAGAAATTCTTTTGAGTAACTGAGGGGTTTAAAAGGATGGCTTTAAAAGAATAAGAGAAATCAGATTATTTAATACTGAGGCAATTAACAAATATCTGGCTGATGACAGTAAAAGAGGGTAGCAAATATAAGAGGGGAGTAATTAAGGAAAGAGGAAAAGAAAATGAATTAAATGCTCTGTTCAATATTCCTTCCCATAATCCCTAAACAGGTATTGTACTTTACTTCCAAAATATTCCATAGCTATTCAAGATATTCTATATATGACTCCACCTTCAAGCAGAGCTTGAGAATTTGAGATAGAATTCATAAAAATGGAATGAGAACCTATATTTCATGACATTCCCAATGTAGTCTCCCACCAGATTACTATGCAACAATATAAGCACCTGTACAACTATCAATAGCACACGGGTTAAGAAGATAGAACTAGCTGTTATCTGGATCAAGGACCAGTAGAGAAGATTTTTAGCACACCTTGAGCTTTCACACATTTTGCAAACCTTGAGCTCTTGTCCTGGCATCCTATTATATGCAGGTATTTTCTACAGAAAATAATATTTCCTATGTGGACTCTAAGAGGGCTAAGTTTTCCACCACACCCTGGAGCAGTAGGAGGCATGCTTGATATATGGGGCAGTCTGATTTCCAGTCCACTGTGGCAAAGTGTGCAGAAGATCCTAATTACTTGGGAAAGTTGGTCATTACAGAGTTAATTTTAAGTGCTAATATTCATGATTTTAAAAAGTTAATACCTTAGGTGTTTCAGTTAGTAAGGTAATATTCTAAAAAAAATTATCATGTATAAATGATTTAATTTTAACAATATTTTGAGTCATACACTAATAGTTTCCTCTGCCATGGGGACTGAGAAGCTAAGTAAATTTGTTCTGAAGTCCCCAAGCTAGGAAGAGGCAGAGTCTAGATTTTAACCAAGGGATTTTGGGTAGAATTTATACTCTTAACAACTATACTCTACTGCCTGTCACTGGATGTTTTATAAACAATGTTGAACAGTGAACATAATTAAGGTCATCAAACACCAGGAAGTATAGCAAGAAAATTTCAAATAGAATATACTGTAATAATACAAAATTGTGTCTGTTCAGAATAAAAGTGATGTATAAATGAGACCAAAGACCTCATCAACAGCAAAGAGACCTCTGTAATCATTAATGTCAGGAAATGGTAGCACTGAACTCTCCAGATTAAAAATGCATATTTATAACATTCATGCTGCTATAAATTTATGGATATGAAGGATGTAGAGCATAAGATTCAAAAATAATAATAATATGCAATCATTTATATTATAAATTCTCTATGGCCAATTGATTCTCACAAAATGTTTTATTGATTTTGCTGAATTCATAAGCAAACCTCTATCTACAGTTCAATCATGATTTGAAAAATAAAATTGCATTTCAATCCAGTAACCTCTCTTGATAATTTTTATTGTCTTTAATTATGATATTCTATAAGCAGTAACATCTTGAATTAAATCCTATACCAGAAAACTGGTAAAATTAAAATAAGATCTGTAGATTACTCAATACACTAAATCCCCTACATATGGATGAGTTCCATTCCAAGTGCACATTTTTAAGTCCAATTTGTTCAGGTTCAACAAAGTTAGTCTATGTACCCAACCAGCACAGCTAGCTCTGTAATACTGTACTGTGGTGGTGGGAAGTCGCTCAGTCGTGTACGACTCTTTGTGACCCCGTGGACTGTAATGTACTAGGCTTCTCTGTCCATGGGATTCTCCAGGCAAGAATACTGGAGTGGATTGCCATTTCCTTCTCCAGGGGATCTTCCCAACCCAGGGATTGAACCCGGGTCTCCCGCATTGGAGGCAGATGCTTTAACCTCTGAGCCACCAGGGAAGCCCTGTAATAGGTCTATAATGCTTTTCACACAAATAATACATAAAAAAAACCCACAAAACTTTAAAAAAAAATTCTTACAATATAGTACCTTGAAAAGCACAGTAGTACTGCTCAACAGCTAGCATACAGAGGCTATCACTGAGTGAACAGGGAAAAAGAGTTACTGACTGCAGGAGGAGAGGAGGTGGAAGATGAAAGAGCTGAAGGCTTGTCAGCTATAGGAGCAGGGGTAGGGGATGCACCTGTTGACAAACTGTAGTTTCACTCATGCCTGCCCTTGATGGAACACACGTTCCTATCTTTGAAAGTTCACAAATTGAAGGTCGATATGTAGAGGACTTGCTGTAGTCTTATATAAATGTTCATTTTCTGGTATTGATAATTATACTGTGATTATGTCAATTATCATTAAAAGAAGCTGCTGCTGTTGCTAAGTCACTTCAGTCCTATCCGACTCTATGTGACCCCATAGATGGCAGCCCACAGGCTCCCCCGTCCCTGTGATTCTCCAGGCAAGAACACAGGAGTGGGTTGCCATTTTCTTCTCCAGTGCATGAAAGTCAAAAATGAAAGTGAAGTCGCTAAGTCATGTCCAACTCCTATCGACCCCAATGGACTGCAGCCCACCAGGCTCCTCTGTCCGTGGGATTTGCCAGGCAAGAGTACTGGAGTGGGTTGCCATTGCCTTCTCTGAAGAGAAGCTGAGTGAAGGGCAAATCAGAACTCTATAATTCTTTGTAACTTATCTTTAAGTCTAAAATTACTTTAAAGTGAAAAGTTAATGAAAGTATATCTCAGGAATAAATACATAAATATGATATGAATCTACTGCTAAGCTATTCCTGACCTTCCTACAAGTTATATTCATTGAAACTACTTTTATTCTTAAGGCTATTTACCAAGTTCACTTATTTTTCAATGTGAACAAATTCTGAATCACATGGTGCCTTTAAAATATTGAAATATTTTTTCTGAAAATTTTGCTTCTACAGTGGAATAGCTAGACAAACAACAAACTTTTAAATGAAATATGTATTATTAATATTTTCCCTTTACTTAAGTAAAAAATCCACAACAAAAACAATCAAACCCTAATTGGTAGCTTTGATTGGTTTCCACTGGGCAACGATTCTTCCACAATGGCCAATTTTAAGCTACTAATATTATATTACTGAACACAGAGTTGGAAAGAGGTAGGCAGTAGTTCCCTGTTACAGGGTAATCTCACACAGACAAAAGAGATGTAAATCATCTCAAGAGTACAAACAATAGTAAAATGTAGTGAAATAATTAGGAAATGAGTGTTGGACAATTATTGCCTTTGTTTTTATCTTTTTTTGCCTTTGTTTTTAATATCACTTATTTAAAGTTTATAAAATTCATTTCTTAATCACGACAGTATTTAAAAACTGGCTCACAACAAGTTCTCTAAATTTAACAATTGCATCTTGCAAGTCAGTTTGAGTTGGCGATGGCACCTTACTACTGAGGCTTGGCTGATGAGGAAAAAAGATAAGATGAGTATAAAAAACATCAATTAAATACGAGGAAGAGGAGAAACCAAGGTTAAATATTACAATTATACTTAAGCTAGTTTCAGTTGCCCTTAGAAGAGTGTGGTGAGGATGCTGCTGCTGCTAAGTCGCTTCAATCGTGTTCGACTCTGTGCGACCCCATAGACGGCAGCCCAGCAGGCTCCCCCGTCCCCGGGATTCTCCAGGCAAGAACACTGGGGTGGGTTGCCATTTCCTTTCCCAATGCATGAAAGTGAAAAGTGAAGTTGCTCAGTCGTGTCCGACTCCTAGCAACCCCATGGACTGCAGCCCACCAGGCTCCTCCATCCAGTGGTGAGGATGACTGAAGTTCAGAGACTAGATCTTCAGTATTTGAGTGGCTAACTCATCCTCAGGCATTCTCTTCTGAATTATTTTACTACCAGGGCAATATTTTGGATCCCTGTGTTGCTAAGAACCAAAAACACAATTCTCATGCATTTCACTGCATTAGAATGTTGAAAATTTGTCACAGATGTGCTGTCCTAAGGGGCCAGCAGTAGTGGAAGTTATGTAACAGAATGGTTAACATGATAAAGCAGAGGAGAGAATTGTCATTGGGTTGATCAGCTCAATTTCTGGCAGTGGAACCAAATCTTTTAGCATAAAACAAAAATAGATGGCATATGGTTTATGTTTAATGAAATTAACATATTCTCCCACCCCTAAATGAGCATTATCAGGGCAAGTATTTGACTTTTTTGTTCCCAGAGCCTAAAAAGTAAAAAGATACTGAAATAAATGCATGCAAAGATAGGAAAACCCCACCTAGGCACCTCCACCTGGATTTTTCTCACCATCGGTGACAGTTCTCAGTGGGGGCCTTCATCCTTTTATAACATCACGTGATGACTGACCTTTACACATCTGCATGGTTGGCTTCTCTTTTGTGAAGCAGTAAAGTGGAAAAGGCTGTAGGCCTGAGTTAGACCTGATTTTGATTTCTAGTTCTGTCACTTACCCATATGACATTAAACATGGCATTTCACCACTTTAAGCCTCATACTCTTCACCTTCCATTTGTAGGATAAATATGATTCTTATGTCTGTAGTTCCAAAATTATTTATATGGATAGATAGGTACATATAGGTATCTTAGCAAGTTGCCTAGTAGATAACAACAACTGAATACAATGTGTCATTGTGTGTTTGTATGTTGGTATTGGTATATATGGTGTTGTTGATATTTTGCTTTTATTTTTTGTGGCTACTGTTTTAATGCAAAAGCTCCTGTAATTAAGGAGTAGGTTGCCATTTCCTTCTCCAAGAGATCTTCCTGACCCAGGGTCTCCTGAATTTCAGGCAGATTCTTTTGGAACTGCCAGATTTTAAATAGGAGAGTTGTACTGGAGGAATCAATGCGTTCTTGTTTGAGGGTTAGCATCAGTATTTGCAGCTGACCACTGATGGATCTCTCCTTAACCTTGACGCTTAATCCAAGTGCTCTTCTCTTCTTATTCTACATCCTGTCTCTGTCTCTCAGTGTGTTATCATTCACTACCATGACTTTAGTAACCTTCTGCTAACCCTGACAATCCAAGTATATCTTATAATCTATTAATCTAACCCACATAGGTAACAAATAGCTGTTATTTACTGAGTTCTCCCTGCTAAGCATCATGCCAAACACTTCATATACCATATTTAATTTTATAATTACAAATACTTTTCACTACTTCCAGGCTTATAATGATTTTTGCAGGCTTGGCCATTTCCAGTGTATCACACCATATCCATGTTGTCTCAACCATGGTAGAAATTAAACAAATATTTGAATCATGAATAAATAAGAATTGCATCATAGACAATGGCAATATTGTTTTTCTTTCTATCTGTGATGTTATCCAAAATTATAGCATATTGTTCAAATCTGCTCTAAACTCTTCAATAGACCAAAATACTAATAACTCACATTATAGTCTTATTTCCTACAAGAAAAAATCTCAAGAAAGCACATAAAATCTCAAGAATAGGAAATTCTTTTTCAAGGGAAGAAAACTAAAGCATTTTTCAAGTGTTGAATTAACTTTGTTATTTGCTTTATAATCAATGAAAAATTTTGCTATACTTTTTGTTGTCGTCTTTTAAGCATGTGGTTTCACTTTTGAAAAGCTGAAGTCATGCTTCTATCAAAGCCGTAGCAGCAGCAACCCACTGTGCCCAGTAATTCTTAAATAAGTACAATTTGAATGTCATGATTTCTCTGAGTACAAAAACCTTAATTCTCTGTTATTTTCTAGTTTGATTTCATTAAATTCAAAATTGAGTTTTAGTATACTCTATGAATGTGCTAAAAATTCCCAACCACTTAGCAAACTTGAAGTATAATATTTGAATAAGATGTTACAGAATTGAAAATACCTTTATCGCGTTTCCTGTAATCTCCAGCCTTATAGCTCACCAGGAAATATATTTTTAAAACATATTCATTCTGAATTGCTCTTTTTCTTTCTAGTTATATCATGCAATGCATTACCTATAAGAGCCAAAATGTTTAATAAAATATTTCTAGAGACACTTATTCTGTTGACTTTTGATGAAGAACGTAGAGAATTCTTGTTGTTGTTGTTCAGTCCCTAAATCATATCCAACTCTTAACTCATAGACTGCCGCATGCCAGGCTTCCCTGTTCTTCACTATCTCCTGGAGTTTGCTCAAACTCATGTCCATTGATTCAATGATGCCATCCAATCGTCTCATTCTCTGTTGCCCCCTTCTTCTCCTGCCCTCAGTCTTTCCCACTATGAGGGTCTTTCCAATTAGTCAGCTCTTTTCATCAGATGGCCAAAGGATTAGAGCTTCAGCTTCAGCTTCAGCATGAGTCCTTCCAATATATATTCAGGGTTGATTTCCTTTAGGATTGAGTGATTTGATCACCTTGCTGTTCAAAGGACTCTCAAAAGTCTTCTCCAGCACCACAGTTTTAAAGCATCAATTCTTGAGCATTCAGCCTTCTTTGTGGTCTAACTCTCAATACCATACATGACTGCTGGAAAAAAATCATAGCTTTAACTATATGGACCTAAAGTGATGTCTCTGCTTTTTAATGCACTGTTTAGATTTATCATAACTTTTCTTCCAAGAAGAAAAGACTCTGATACTGGAAAAGATGGCAAAGGACAAAGCCTGGTGTGCTGCAGTCCATGGGGTCACAAAGAGTCAGACATGACTGAGCGACTGAACAACAGCCTCAGAGAACATGATGCCAACTTCCTATCATTCCAGTCAAGCCAGGAGAGCTTTCTGCTGCTCCATCATATGGTCATATTTTATTATCCTCATTTGTTATACCCTTCAGATTCAGTTCCATATTTTATAATTTTTTGTTTAACAAAATAAGTGTCCTTTCCTTATTTGGCCACTCATTTCCTTAAATAGCTGATTCAAAGGAAAAACAGAAAGGAAATCAAATAATTACTGCCTAAGAAGTTCTTTTATTTCAGTTAATGACATCATTTTGTAGTAATAAAATCTCTTCTTCATGATTAAACTTGAGTACAAATGGTGATTACCTGCAAGAGTGTGATTCCCAAGCAAAAGGCACTTGACACTCACTTTTGGTTCATTATCAAAAAAACCCAGAAAGCTCAAGGCATAAACTAAACATTTTGGAAAATATTTTAGTAGGGCTAAGGTAAATCTTTCTGCAGATTATTGCTTGGAATAGTTATGAAAGAGATTATAGAAGTAATGAACAAAAGAACCATGAATACAAGAGTAGAATAATTGCTACTTTATTTTCAATCATATAAAATTTCAGGCACCTTCTCTCCATCTTTTTCTTACTATTATCAGGTACCATACATAGAGTAATATATAAGGAAGCTATAGTGGGACTGGCTGGTCCTTGCTTACTATCTGTGTGATATTGAGCAGGTTACTTATCCTTTTTCTCCTGTCTTCATCTTTAAAATAGTGAAATTAAAATCTACCCCTGAGGTTATGTGAGAATTAAATTAGGTAGATATATATTTGGTAGTTATCAGAAATGTTTACTGTCAAGTCCGGCTTGACAAGCAGGGTTTCCAAAAGCACAAAATGGCAAGAGAAGGAGACAGGACATGAGAATTCAGAGAAAAGTGAGGATCGGGGACCAACACCACTCCAAGTTGAAGGTGCTGAAACTGAATCCAAGCCAGCTTTATTATACTCTCAGTTTTGAATGAAAGAATATATGAGGAGTTAAACTCTAACTCATGTGGCCTTCAGGGCCAAAGAACAAAATGATCATTAACCATTGAGTAATTAGGAAACAGTCAGTCAGTTCATTTCAGCTCAGTTGCTCAGTCGTGTCCGACTCTTTGTGACACCATGAATCGCAGCACGCCAGGCCTCCCTGTCCATCACTAACTCCTGGAGTTCACTCAGACTCACAGCCACCAGCCAGTGACGCCATCCAGCCATCTCATCCTCTGTCGTCCCCTTCTCCTCCTGCTCCCAATCCCTCCCAGCATCAGAGTCTTTTAATCAATAACAAATCAATAACTAAAACTAATATTTTTATCTATAGATTTTCCACCATATATGTAAAACATGCGACCCTGAGATGCCAGTTGAGAAAGAGTTTGGGGTCGATTTTCCAACCCCAGGATCATATCTTGTTTTCAAGATTATGAACTGTTCTCTCTGGACTTGTTCCAAGAGTCTCGTGCCTGATAGCATCTAGATTTTCAATAATTATAAATTTCTTTTATGGCCTTTGCCGGGGCCCATTTTTCTTTTATTCTTCCTGTCTCTTACAGTTTACCAAATATTTCTGGTTCTCTCTCATTTAGGAACATGATAGCACCGACTTTCATAGTCTCCTTGTGATGGTTCATGCATGCTGTGTGTGCTAAGCCACTTCAGTTGTGTCCAACTCTTTGCAACCCTATGGACCATAGCCTGCCAGGTTCCTCTGTCCATGGGATTCTCCAGGCAAGAACAATACTGCAGTGATTGCCATGCCCTCCTCCAGGGGATCTTCCTAACTTGGGAATCAAAATTGCTTCTCTTACATCTCCCGCGTTGGCAGGCTTTATTTAGCTTTTGAAGTGGTGCATATTACCTCTGGGTAACAAAGCATGTAATTGATTATACAAGACCAAACAGAGCTAACATTCCCTCTGCTGTAGCAACTGACAACATTTTAAATGGTTGCTGTTCTATTTTTCTGTGTCTTTGAGTGACAATAACAATCGGGATCCCCTGAGAACTCATAATAAACTTGTAAAATAGATGAATAACAAACTTTTGTTGAGTTAAGCACCTGAAATTTCTTTCTCTTTTTATCACTGTATGACATTCTCTATCACGACTTGTACAAATGTTGATAGCTAGAAGTGGATGATTCCATTAAAAAACCCTAAACATATGGCATTGGATTAGGGACTTGTTAGTGGATAGTGAAGATGCTAGAAGGTGGGAATCCCTCTGATACATTGCAAAATTTCTTAAAAATTTGCTCCAGCAATAACATGAAAAGTAGACAATGTCCCTAATGAAAACATAGTTTTAGGAGAGGAAATTGAAAAATAGAAAGTTACTAGCATATTTTAGTTGCTGTTGGGTATATGTGACAAGGTCTTACAAGAAAGAAATAAGCACAATTTGAAACAGAGATTAAAGAGAATAGAGAGAGAGCAGAAATGTGGAGATTTGCCATGGTCAGTGGAGAAGGCAATGGCACCCCACTCCAGTACTCTTGCCTGGCAAATCCCATGGAAGGAGGAGCCTGGGGTTGCTAGGAATTGGACACGACTGAGTGACTTCACTTTCACTTTTCTCTTTCACGCATTGGAGAAGGAACTGGCAACCCACTCCAGTGTTCTTGCCTGGAGAATCCTAGGGACAGGGAAGCCTGGTGGGCTGCCGTCTATGGGGTCACACAGAGTCGGACATGACTGAAGCGACTTAGCAGCAGCAATTGCAGCCATGGCCACAGAGCAAGATAGACAACTCTTCTTATCTTCCATTTGTAACAATACACTAAGAATTCATTTGAACAGCAGAGACTAATTACATATCACCCATTCCACAAGTATCAAATCAAGGTGTGACTAGTTTACTCATTTTTAAAACCTCTAAATAGATTAAAGCCCTCCACCAGTATCTTTTTCAGTAGACAAAATGGCTAGGGGAAAGGATGATGGAAAACTCAAAGTATCTGCATACTTCAAGTGTGGTTTCTGTAATGAGAACTAAAATAAGATATACATCTCCTATTATGGTTTCAAGAAAATTGTGCTGTAAAAAAAATCATGAACCTGTGCTAAAAAATCATTTGATCAAGACATAAAACAGCCCTTGGATTCTAGAAGGAGGTTGCAGAAAGTTACTTAGTCCCAAAGAATAGTGTCTTCTCCAACAGTTCAGATTTAGTAATAGAGAAGAAAGACTCATTTGGGAAACAGAATTTTTCCTGGGTTCATCATAAACAAAGTATGTGGGGCAGATCCCCCAAATAATATCTAGTTAAAGAACAAGCCACGCCCCAGGGGTAGAAAGTCTTTGAAATAGCTGTCCAGCTAGTTTTTTAAAATGTTCATGAACCATAACCTTCTCTATCTCCATTTTTATCCTTCCATATAATGTCACTTTAAGTTGTCCTTTCCTTCTGCGACTGTGGTGGGTGATTTTGAGCTAGTTCTCAATGATCTGTGCTCTACTAGACATTCATGACCTTGTGAATTCCTCTCCCCTTAAATGTGAGCTGGGCCTGATTACTTGCTTCTAATAAATAGGAGACAGCAAAGTATTTGGTATCACTTGCAACATTAGATTTTAAGAGAACTAGTCTTCCATATCACTTGCATTCTCTTTTGCTCTCTCACTTGCTAGCTTTTCTGAAATCAGATGCTGTGTTTACAACTACCTGTGGAGAGGTCTACACAGTAAGAAACAAATGGAGGTCACCAGCCAACAGCTTGGAAAAAAACGGTGACCCCAAGTCCTTCCAACATTTGCTGGGTGAATGTGGAAGTTGATCCTGTACCCAGTGAAATCTTGAGAACTGAGATCTTGGTTACCAGCTTTTAGTATAACTTACGGTTTTGGTAGATAATTTCTGCTTGGGTTTCACAACCTTCAGGTGCCTGGTAACTCCAAAAAGAGTCATGGCAAAGTTTTGATAGCTTCTTAAATGAAAGGGCTCTTTTTCTCTCAGTACATCCTGAGAGATGTGGTCATTATTCAAAAAAAAAAAAAAAAGGCAAAAACATTTGCAGAATTGCCATTTCTCCCACCATCAGATGAGGCAGGCTCTTTTCTTAGAGAATTTTAACCTTCCACACAGTGCCACTTTTCCTGCCCTCATCCTCTTCTCAATCTGGAGCTGAAGCTTCTGAAATGGATAAAATGAACCTGGAACCCTTTGCTTGTCTGGGATGGGATGCAGTAGACAGCCTCTCACATAGTGACTCTTTCTTCAACATATCATAACTTTATATAATTCCTTCCGCTTGAGTTGGACTGGACTTACTGCATTCTACCAAATAAAATATAGAAGTTTTGGGATGCCATTTCTGTGGTTAGGATATAAAAGGATCATGGCTTCCTCCATATGGACCTCTAGCCAAACTCAAAAAGAAGAGGACATAGAATAGGTGAGATCCCTTCATGAGAGGTAGGAAAAAGAAAATCTCTGAAGAAGGAAGAAAAGATACAGGTGCAGCACCGTTACTGAAGGGATAGGTTTAATTCTGAATATCTGAATGTGGAAGATGAACAATGAATGTATTGAGTTTACAATTTGTAGACTTGCCTGTCCTCTAAAGTTTTTTGCCATTAAAAAGTCATTATATTAATTTTTGTAAATGTTAGTTCACTCATCTGTAAAACGGGGGTTGTGTTGGTTAAATTCATTTTAAGATTTTTGTAAAAATCAAGTCAAGTAATGTGTAAGGATGGGCATAGCATAGATTGATAAAGAAATTCAGTTGCAAATCAATAATGAAAAAGGCACTGTGGTAGGTAACGCTTATTGGATTATTTCCAATCTGCTTACTTAAATTTCCATATAAGACAATTTCAAATACCTTATTCCAGCTTTGTCCATTATCATCATGTCTTGGTTAGTAAAGATGAATTTAATGTCATTTGCTTCTGTGTTAGAAGTGCAATTTTATCTTTATTTCTCTTTGGTACTTCATATTAATATGTAATGCCTGATAGTGCAAACCTCACAGCTATGTGAAAGTCTGGGAAACTTTAATTTTGTCCTGGACCTTGATGCTACAGTAACATCAGGTTGTATGCCAGCCAAGTGTGACAATTATTTCTGTTTAATTTTCTAATTTCAGTCAGGACTACTTAGCTTGCCAATGAAGTCCATCAGTGTCAGAAGCCAAGGCAGCTACTTATAAGCAGTAATAGCTTGTAATAGTAGGTTTAAAACCCCTAGGGAAAGTAGAAGCCTCTGTGGGCTCTTCAATAATTAATACAGGTTTACTTATAAATTTATTCCAATGGAACACATGTGAAACCTAGACAGTGCTTGGCACATGATGAATACTATAATATTTGTTGACAGTATCTACAAATAAATAACTGAAAGCAAGAACATCTATGTACATTATTTTCCAAACTGGGTTACTTTTGATAATCAAAGGGAGAGCTATCAGTGAAACTGGCAGAAGCAGGGTCTATCTCAGATTAAACAGGATGTAAATTCATGCTAATATATATGTTTGCTTTTTGTGGTCCTTGTCTTTTGGTTATCAGACAATTATACTTTATAGAACCCAAATAATTAAATACCGTGGAATAGTTCCTTTAGAACTAGTGGTAACTTTGAGAACTCAAAAATTGACATGTAAGATTTTCAGGTTTTCAAAGGTAGCACTTAATTTATTCATTTAGAATAACATGATGACCATTGTGACAGCACCACTGAAAATGTGTAAAATACAGCTTAAAAATCAATTTATAAAAATCTTGCCTTCAAATCTTTGGACAATGTACGTTCTTGAGATAAGTTAAACATAAATTTGAGAGCCAACAAAAGTTTTGTACATTTTTATGATTAGTTAAATCAATTTGATTATAGGTTTTCAGGGACTTTGAATTAAATTATTCAGAAGAACAGTTGTTCTAGATGAATAGAAATTTTAATCTTTGATAACAGATGTTAATTTTGGGGTCTTTATTGGCCAATAAATTTTATTCTAGGAAAAATAAATGCTAGTCAATGTTGATCCTTATTTTCTCTTTAAATTATTGTTTTTGTTACACACCTGATATACTTGTTGGGTAAGTTTGCAAGTGAAGCTTAGAAGATTGTTTTGCTTTGGGTTTGAGTGATTTGAGAAATGGACAGTTATTTCATGACCATTTTGGTAAACTGCAGCCTGAATATTACCTAATTAAGGAGCAGTCTATAACTCTACTTCCTGGAGGGAACATATGGCAGCCTAGTCCTTTAAATCTTGAGGCTTTACAATTAAAATATTACTAGTGCCATGGAAATACACATTTGAAATTTCATCACCTGCCACTTCATGGTTACAATTTAAGTGGTTTCCATATTTTGATTATGAAAGGTAGTACAAGTAGAATCGCCAGTAACATTAAACGCTTATTTTGTGTAATCAACTGTGATCACAGTTTGATGACGTTTTTCTCTCACAGCAAATACTGCTTTAAAAAAAAAATCTTAATTAAATTTCAAGTCAGCTGATATTTCCACCATTGTCCACCTTACTCTTGCTCTTTAAACTTTTCCTTTCATGCAAAGGTCCATTAAAAATCTTTACAGAGCAAATTATCCTACTCATACCATTTAATTATGCATTTCTTCCGCTTTATAATCAGATTGTGCTGTATAGTCTTAGTTAATTTAAAGTATATCCACAGTAATGTACCCCTTATTGGAGTTATCTTACACCAAATGATTCAAAACTGAGTTATTTGCATGCCTTAAATTTTTTTTCTGAATTATGACTCAGTTGAATTACTAATAGTGAAGATAAACTGATGATTTTAAGTGCTCTGTTCATTTTAAACTCACATCAACAACAAAAAAACACAGTGTAATCCATATAGTTAACATTTACTTATTCTGAATTAAGCACTATTTTCAGCATTTTATGTATCAATTCAGGAGTTGGAAAGCTATATATCATGGGATAAATCAAGCCCTTCTGCATATTTTTATAAATAAAGTTTTATTGGCTCACAGCATTACACATTAACCTTCATATTACCTATTGTGGGTCTCAAAGGACATTGACAAATTTGATTGGGAGTTGCCATAGACATCTTATTGCCTATGAACTCATGAAAATTTGAAAAATTGTGCTTTTCATCCCCAAGAAAAAGAAATGCCAAAAATAAAAAAAAAAAAGGCTGTCTGAGGAGGTCTTACAAATAGCTGTGCAAAGAAGGGAAGCGAAAAGCACAGGAGAAAAGGAAAGGTATACCATTGGGGTGCAGAGTTCCAAAGAATATCAAGGAGAGATAAGAAAGCCTTCCTCAGTGACCAGTGCAAAGAAATAAGGAAAACAATAGAATGAGAAAGACTAGAGATCTCTTCAGAAGATTAAAGATACCAAGGGAACATTTTATGCAAACATGGGCTCGATAAAGGACAGAAATGGTATGGACCTAACAGAAGCAGAAGATAATAAGAAGAGGTGGCAACAACGCACAGAACTATGCCAAAAAAAAAAAAATCTTCATGACCCAGATAATCATGATGGTGTGATCACTCACCTAGAGCCAGATGTCCTGAATACAAAGGCAAGTGGGCCTTAGGAAGAATCAATATGAACAAAGCTAGAGGAGGTGATGGAATTCCAGTTGAGCTATTTCAAATCATGAAAGCTGATGCTGTGAAAGTGTTGCACTCAATATGCCAGCAAATATGGAAAACTCAGCAGTGGCCACAGGACTGGAAAAGGTCAGTTTTCATTCCAATCCCAAAGAAAGGTAATATCAAAGAATGTTCAAACTACCTCACAATTGCACTCCTCTCACACACTAGTAAGTTCAGTTCAGTTCAGTTCAGATCAGTTGCTCAATCATGTCCGACTCTGTGATCCCAGGAATCATAGCACACCAGGCCTCCCTGTCCATTACCAACTCCTGGAGTTTACTCAAACTCATGTCCATTGAGTCAGTGATGCCATCCAGCCATCTCATCCTCTGTCATCCCCTTCTCCTACTGCCCCCAATCCCTCCCAGCATCAGGGTCTTTTCCAATGAGTCAACTCTTCGCATGAGGTGGCCAAACTATTGGAGTTTCAGCTTCAACATCAGTCTTTCCAATGAACACCCAGGACTGATTTCCTAGAGGATGGGCTGGTTGAATCTCCTTGCAGTCCAAGGGACTCTCAAGAGTCTTCTCCAACACCACAGATAAAAAGAATCAATTCTCAGGAGCTCAGCTTTCTTCAAAGTCCAACTCTCACATCCATACATGACCACTGGAAGAACAATAGCCTTGAATAGACAGATCTTTATTGGAAAAGTAATGTCTCTGCTTTTGAATATACTATCTAGGTTGGTCATAACTTTCCTTCCAAGGAGCAAGCGTCTTTTAATCTGCAATGATTTTGAGCCCCCAAACATACTCCCTTTCCTATTTGGAACCAGTCTGTTGTTCCATGTCCAGTTCTAACTGTTGCTTCCTGATCTGCATACAGTTTTCTCAAGAGGCAGGTCAGGTGGTCTGATATTCCCATCTCTTTCAGAATTTTCCACAGTTGGTGGTTATCCAATACTCAAAGGCTTTGGCATAGTCAATAAAGCAGAAATTGATGTTTTTCTGGAATTCTCTTGCTTTTTCCATGATCCAGTGGATGCTGGCAATTTGATCTCTGGTCCCTCTGCCTTTTCTAAAACCAGCTTGAACATCTGCAAGTTCATGGTTCACGTATTGCTGAAGCCTGGTTTGGAGAATTTTGAGCATTAGTTACTAGCGTGTGAGATGAGTGCAATTGTGCAGTAGTTTGAGCATTCTTTGGCATTGCCTTTCTTTGGGATTGGGATGAAAACTAACCTTTTCCAGTCCTATGGCCACTGCTGAGTTTTCCAAACTTGCTGGCATATTGAGTACAGCACTTTCACAGCATCATCTTTCAGGATTTGAAATAGCTCAACTGTAATTCCATCACTTCCACTAGCTTTGTTCCTAGTGATAAGGCCCACTTGACTTCACATTTCTTATCTCTGGGTCTAGGTGAGTGATTACACCATCGTGATTATCTGGGTTGTGAAGATCTTTTTTGTACAGTTCTTCTGTGTATTCTTGCCATGTCTTCTTAATATCTTCTGCTTCTGTTAGATCCATACCATTTTTGTCCTTTATTCAGCCCATCTTTACATGAAATGTTCCCTTGGTATCTCCAATTTTCATGAAGAGTTCTCTAGTTTTTCCCATTCTGTTGTTTTGCTTTACTTCTTTGCACTGATCGTTGAGGAAAGCTTTCTTATCTCTCCTTGCTATTCTTTGGAGCTCTGCATTCAGACGCTTATGTCTTTCCTTTTCTCCTTTGCTTTTCACTTCTCTTCTTTTTACAGCTGTTTGTAAGGCCCCCCCCCCAGACAGCCATTTTGCTTTTTTGCATTTCTTTTCCAGGGGATGGTCTTGATCCCTGTCTCTTGTACAATGTCACGAACCTCCGTCCATAGTTCATCAGGCACTCTATCAGATCTAGTCCCTTAAATCTATTTTTCACTTCCAATGTATAATCATAAAGGATTTGATTTAGGTCATACAAAATAATCTAGTGGTTTTCCCTACTTTCTTCAATGTAAGTCTGAATTTGGCAAAAAGAAGTTTATGATCTGAGCCACAGTTAGCTGCCGGTCTTGTTTATGCTGACTGTATAGAATTTCTCTATCTTTGGCTGCAAGAATATAATCAGTCTGATTTCGGTGTTGACCATCTGGTGATGTCCATGTGTAGAGTCTTTTCTTGTGTTGTTGGAAGAGGATGTTTGCTATGACCAGTGCATTTTCTTGGAAAAATTCTATTAGCCTTTTCCCTGCTTCATTCAGTACTCCAAGGCCAAATTTTCCTGTTACTCCAGGTGTTTCTTGACTTCCTACTTTTGCATTCCAGTCCCCTGTAATGAAAAAGACATCGTTTTGGGGTGTTAGTTCTAAAAGGTCTTGTAGGTCTTCATAGAACCATTCAACTTCAGCTTCTTCAGTGTTACTGGTTGGGGCATAGACTTGGATTACTGTGATACTGAATGGTTAGCCTTGGAAATGAACAGAGATCATTCTGTCATTTTTCGGATTGCATCCAAGTACTGCATTTCGGACTCTTTTGTTGACCATGATGGCTACTCCATTTCTTTTGAGGGATTCCTGCTTGCAGTAGTAGATATAATGGTCATCTGAGTTAAATTCACCCATTCCAGTCCATTTTAGTTTGCTGATTCTTAGAATGTCGACGTTCACTCTTGCCATCTCCTGTTTGACCACTTCCAATTTGCCTTGATTCATGGACCTGACATTCCAGGTTCCTATGCAATACTGCTCTTTACAGCATCAGATCTTGCTTCCATCACCAGTCACATCCACAGCTGGGTATTGTTTTTGCTTTGTCTCTATCCCTTCATTCTTTCTGGGGTTATCTCTCTCCACTGATCCCAGTAGCATATTGGACACTTACCGACCTGAGGAGTTCCTTTTTCAGTATCCTATCATTTTGCCTTTTCATACTGTTCATGGGATCCTAAGGCATGAATACTGAAGTGGTTTGCCATTCCCTTCTCCAGAGGACCACATTCTGTCAGATCTCTCCACCATGACCTGCCCATCTTGGGTGGCCCCACAGCACATGGCTTAGTTTCATTGAGTTAAACAAGGCTGTGGTCCGTGTGATCAGATTGGCTGGTTTTCTGTGATTATGGTTTCAGTGTGTCTGCCCTCTGATGCCCTCTTGCAACACCTACCTTCTTACTTGGGTTTCTCTTACCTTGGGCGTGGGGTATCTTTTCATGTCTGCTCCAGCAAAATGCAGCCACTGCTCCTTACCTTGTACGAGGGGTATCTCCTCATTGTCACCCCTCCTGACCTTGAACATGGAAGTAATGCTCAAAATTCTCTAAGCCAGGCTTCAGAAATATGTGAACCATGAACTTCTAGATGTTCAAGCTGGTTTGAGAAAAGGCAGAGGAACCAGGGATCAAATTGCCAACATCTGCTGGATCATCAAAAAATCAAGAGAGTTCCAGAAAAACATCTATTTCTGCTTTATTGACTATGCCAAAGCCTTTGACTATGTTGATCACCACAAAATGTGGAAAATTTTTATGAGGCAGACCACCTGACCTGCCTCTTGAGAAATCTATATGCAGGTCAGGAAGCAACAGTTGGAACTGGACATGGAACAACAGACTTGTTCCCAATAGGAAAAGGAGTATGTCAAGGCTGTTTATTGTCACCCTGCTTATTTAACTTATATGCAGAGTACATCATGAGAAATGCACGGCTGGATGAAGCACAAGCTGGAATCCAGATTTCCTGGAGAAATATCAATAATCTCAGATATGCAGATGACACCACCTTTAAAGTGAAGAAGAATTAAAGAGTCTTTTGATGAAAAAGAAAGAGGAGAGTGTAAAAGTTGGTTTAAAGTTCAACATTCAGAAAACTAAGATCTGGTTCCTCACTTCATGGCTAATAGATGGGGAAACAATGGAAAGAATGACAGACTATTTTTCTGGGCTCCATAATCACTGCAGATGGTGACTGCAGACATGAAATTAAAAGATCCTTGTTCCTTGGAAAAAAAGTTATGACCAATCTAGTCAGCATATTAAAAAGCAGAGACATCACTTTGCCAACAATGGTCTGTCTGGTCAAAGCTGTGGTTTTTCCAGTAGTCAAGTATGGATGTGAGAGTTGGACTACAAAGAAAGCTGAAGTGTTGAAGAATTGATGCTTTTGAACTGTGGTGTTGGAGAAGACTCTTGAGAGTCCCTTGGACTGCAAGCAGATCCAACCAATCCATCCTCTAGGGAATAAGACCTGAATATTCATTGGATGGAGTGATGTTTAAACTGAAACCAATACTTTCGCCACCTGATGTGAAGAACTGACTCATTTAAAAGACCCTAATGCCAGGAAAGATTGAAGGCAGGAGGAGAAGGGGACGACATAGGATGAGACGGTTGGGTGGCATCACTCACTCAATGGACGTGAGTTTAAGTAAACTCCGGGATTTGGTGATGGACAGGGAGGCCTGGTGTGCTGCAGTCTGTGGGGTCACAAAGAGTCAGACACGACTGAGTGACTAAACTGAACTGAAGATTCAAATACGTGCTATCAGAAAATATTTGCCAATTCCTGCATTAAAACTTTTTTTAGCCTTTCATTTTGCGTTGAGGTATAGCTGATGAACAATATTATGACAGCTTCAGGTGAACAGTGAAGGGACTCAGTCAGATATATACCTGGATTCATTCTCCCCCAATCTCTCCTTCCATCCAGGTATCCACATAACATTGAGAAGTGTTCCATGTTAAAACTTTTGATCTCCTTGATAGCCGTATAATAGTATCACTGTGATTTTAATGTCTCCTTCAAAGATAAAGGATATGGGACAATGAGAGGTTAGATGACTTGTCCAAGGTCATATGCTGCTAATAAATGCAAGAGCAAGGATTAAACCCAGAAAACTGTCTCCACATTTTTATTGCAACTGTGCTAAACTGCATTCAAATAGAGAATTATGTTTACTGCCTATGATTAAGCAATTATTTAAACATATTTCTATTAACAAAAATTGATTAGGTACTAATAGCTTTTCCCCAAAGCATAAAATACTTCACAGTTGTTGACTAATGTGAATTTTAGGATTAAATCTCTGTTTGCTTTCTGTTATTCATGGTGGATTTCAGATGTGAAATTCACTCTGTCATGTAAAGCAGAACTTTCAACCAGTCTCTATAAATTCTAATAGAGAGAGGAATGTTATATGAATGAAATATATGAATTTTAGTTAGCCTAAGACAAATAGCAGTGGATAAAAGGATTTTAAAATCTCTGTGTCCTCAAACATGTTCCTGTCCTTACAGCTGTTGTAGGAAGTGTTTAGAAAATGATATTAATTAGAGAAGATAATGGGTAATGGTGTCATCAAGACTAAAATTTTAGATTATGACTATAGTGTTTGAGGGGAGGTCTTAACAATATTTAAACCATTCATCCATACCCAATTCCTTTGGGAAATTAAAGTTTTGCACTAATCAGAGCAGGTTTTCTGCCGCTACCAGCACATGATGGACTTAGCAATAATAGGCAGGACAAATGTTCTTTTTCACACTTGTAACAGGGTTCCCATGACAACACTCTTTGTATGCATTCAAATGAAACTTTTCTTTTTCCTTCAAGAATCTTTCCTTTTTCTTCATTCTATCTAACCTTTTTCATTAAAAATAAATACCTTGATATTTAAGAGGCTAAAACTTACCAATGAGCCCTAGTTCTCCATTTTCCCTAGAAAATGTTTAGAAGAAAAATACACACACTGGACATTGTCTTTCTTTCTTATTATATCACGAGTAATAGTCAGAACTAGCTTTGTACAAGGAAGATGATTATGAGTATTCAGACAATTCTGAATTACAGACCTGAGTTAGAAGCTTAGAACATGTGATTTCTGCAAACATGCAGCAATATACTAGGAATTCTTATTCTAATGCCCAAAGTAAGGTAGTATAATATGAGGATTGTGCTGAGACCAGACTCTGTTGTGCATATTGGATGATCTATCATCCAGTGATCTGTATATTGATAAGGCACAGATTCTGCTGTTAGTAGCTAGCACTTGGTAAGTGAAACTGAAAGTTGTTCAGTCGTGTCCGACTCTTTGTGATCCCATGGACTATACAGTCCATGGAATTCTGTAGGCCAGAATACTGGAGTGGGTAGCCTTTCCTTTCTCCAGGGGATCTTCCCAACCCAGGGATCGAATCCAGGTCTCCCACATTGCAAGAGGATTCTTTACCAGCTGAACCACAAGGGAAGCTCAAGAATACTGGAGTGGTAGCCTATCCCTTCTCCAGCGAATCTTCCTGACCCAGGAACTGACTCAGGGTCTCCTGCATTGCAGGCAGATTCTTTACCAACTGAGCTATCAGGAAAGCCCAGCATTTGGCAAAGACATAAACTATTTCTAGTAAATAACTCCATAGGAAAAATCTGGGCTTGGGAGAATTTGCTGGGAGAGTTTTACTACAAAATAATTAATCGAGAGCAAAAATAGAATAAATAAAGACAGTAAGACACAGAAAGGGAGAAAGTTAGATGATGTGCACAGAAATTGATCCTTATAGATACACTCAGTGAAATACTCCATGCAGAATAAAATGCTGCAGTACAGTGCTGTCTGATGTGTGAGTGATGGGGGTAGTGCTGGTTTGCCAGCTGTTTGTTAGTGGTACTCAACAGGATAAGTTCAGTCCGTACGTATTGCCAGTGCACACACTTTGTGTGATTATGTTGTTTTTTTAAAAAATATTTTCTTCTCTGTTGTGTTAATTATATTTATTGAAATGTAATGGTCTATGTAGGGGCTTTTGTGGCTCAGTGGTAAAGAATCTGCCTGGCAATGCAGGAGATGTGGGTTTGATCCTTGGGTTGAGAAGATCCCTTGAAGAGGGCATGGCAACTGACTCCAGTATTGCCTGGGAAATTCCATGGACAGAGGAGCCTGGCATGCTACAGTCCATGAGTCATGAAGGGTCAGGCACAAAGTAGCAACTATTCAACAGCAATGGTATATGTACTGAATCTAATAATAAAAAAATGGGGCTTCTACTTTTCATAATTTTGGTTTATTTTTTTTCCAGTAATTCATGAATGCTTTATCCTATTGAAGCATTATTGTAATAATACCATTATAATTCAGTTTAGTAACTTATCATGTCCAACTCTTTGCAACCCCATGGACTGTGGCACGTCAGGCTTCCCTGTTCACCACCAAACTCCTGGGGCTTGCTCAAACTCATGTCAATCGAGTCAGTGATTCCATCCAACCATCTCATCCTCTGTTGAACTCTTCTTCTGCCTTCAACCTTTCCCAGAATTGGAGTCTTTTCTCAGGAGTCAGTTCTTTGCATCAGGTGGCCAAAGTATTGGAGCCTCAGCTTTAGCATCGGTCCATCCAATGAATATTCTGGATTGAGTTTCTTTGGGATTGACTGATTTCATCTCCCTGCAGTTCAAGGGACTCTCAAGACTCTTCTCCAATACCACAATTCAAAAACATTAATTCTTTGGTGCTCAGCTTTTTTTGTGGTCCAACTCTCACATCCATACATGACTACTGGAAAAACCATAGCTTTAACTAGACAGACCTTTGTTGCCAAAGTGATGTCTCTGCTTTTTAATATGCTGTCTAGGTTGGCCATAGCTTCTCTTCCAAGGGGCACATGTCTATTTTCTTGGTTGCAGTCACCATCTGCAGTGATTTTGGAGCACAAGAAATAAAGTCTGTCACTGTTTCCATTGTTTCCCCATCTATTAGCCATGAAGTGATGGGACTGGATGCCATAATCTTCATTTTTTGAATGTTGAGTTTTAAGGCAGCTTTTTAACTCTCCTCTTTCACATTCATCAAGAGGCTCTTTAGTTGCTCTTCACTTTCTGCAATAAGAGTGATATCACCTGTATATCTGAGCTTATTGATACTTCTCCTGGCAATCTTGTTTTCAGCATAATAGTGTATTCTTTTAAATAGTACAGGAAATATATATAGTTGACATTAGTTCATACTGGATGATTGCAGTTCTTTGTCTTTGTGTGCTTGAATAAGTTAATTTCATTTTTCCTGGAAAAGTTCTTTGTGTGTATTGTCTTACATCATTATCATAATACATCTATGAAATAGATTTTATTTTCTCCATTTTACAAATAAAGCAACTAATGCTTAAGAAGATTGCAATCCCTTGTTTGTCTCTGTCTTGGTCAAGATGACTTTGGAAGTAGAACATAACTCAAATGATTTCAGGCATCTTAACAAGGGGACTCCTTACAGACTGGTGAGCAGAATCAAAATAGAATGGATTCAAGATTCAAGAATGGATATTCAAGAATGGATATTGAAGTATCCAGACACTAGCAAAGGTAGAAAGTCATCATCACATGTAGATCTGAGTGGGCAATGGAAGAAAGCTGTTACTGGAGTGACAGCTATACCAACAGTTGCCCTACTGGACCTGGGTCGTGAGGTGGAGAACCACAGCCACTGCCAACCTGTAGCCTGAGTAATAAGTACCCAACCTTTCTCTCCAGAGAAAACTGGAGATGTAAAAAGAGGGGCCATCCAACAAGAGTGATATGAGTGAAGGACACAGGCAGCACTGGAAGCCATCCCTCAGAGCAGAGAGGAATACATAAAGAAATGTGCCAAACCTTTTTTCCTCTCCCACATGCACGTCTCTTGCCTGGAGACACAGGTGCTTAAACTATTTATCAAGCTCTGTCTCAGATCTCTCCCTGGCATAAGTCTTTTCCATGGCTTTGGGAGGGAGTCTACCAATGTATTTAGAAATCATTTTTGGTAAAATTTGAAAAAGTAATTAAAAAAAATCACTACTCATAAAGAATTCTTTTTCCTCTCTAATTTCCCTTCACCTACTGATTAGTGTCTTGGAGAGGTCACCGATATTTTGGGAACTTGGTTAAGGGGAAATAGAGTTAGAGATAATTTCAGAGTTTTTTCATGGAGTATATTTTTATAGCTCATAATCCCTTTTGAACATAATTAAGTCTTTATAGTGTTGCAACTGTAGAAATGGCTTCCAGAAATCCCCCCTGATACCTCTGTGTCAGTTCACCAGTCTTCAAAACCAGGAAGTGCAGGATCAGAGGCTGTATTACATAGGAATGTGTTTAAGACATCTGAGGCAGGAAGTATGGAGGTAAAGAAGAACAAACATTTAAAAGGAGCATCAAACTTAAAATATTGAAATCTAGTTTTAGAAAAATGCTCCAAATCTTATACTTAATACATGAAACAAAAACCCTGATTTTTTTTCATATCTGACAACAATTCTAAATATTTACACAGTATCAGTGAAAAGAATGTGTCAGGTTAAAATAATCTTTTTTGAACTTTGTATGTAGTAAAAGGCAAAATCAAATTTTATTTACCGTATAAGGATAAATACATAATTCTCTTTCTAGTCTCTCTACAGAGAATATTTTTATTAAAATCACTATCATATGAAAAGCACGTGGGAAATAATAAGGCAAAAACACTGAAGAGATAGTTAACTAAATTAGGCTTTTCTCCTGGATTTTGTGATATCTATAATATTGCAACATTTCTAATATAAACTATGCATTCTTAAAATATATAATTTGTTATGATTCCCTTCCTCAATCTAAGTACATATTCACTTTCCTACCTAATTTTGTGTTTGTATTCACTGTCAGCTACTCAAAGTTTCAGGCCCCAGAGAGCATGACTTGATTCTTCTGAAGCTTCCTACCACTGACCGAACTCAAACAGAAATCAGCCTCTAGGGTGAGTTTGTTTGAAGGAATCAGCGGGGATATAGATGGTGATTAAAGCTAAAAAGAGGACACAGAGAGACAAGCCCATGGTCCAAGTTTACGTAGCTATGAACAGTAGGCTCAAGAGTCAAATTCCAGATCTCTGATTCTAAAGCACATGCTTTTTTTGTTTATTTGTTTTTTTATCTGTTCAGACTTTGTTCATGACATACAAAAGGACTGGGAGTGGGAGGTGCATTCTGATTTAGGTTATCATCTGTATTCAGTTTAGCTCAGTCTCAAAATAGGTATTAGATCATTATCCTTAGAGCTTATGAAAATTAGTAAGAAATTCTGTAGAATTGCAAATAAAAATAAAGTTATCTGTTTTTTAATGTAAAAAACAGCTATTTTTTATTCATTATATAATCCACATGGCTAGCAGCTTGCTCCTGAAATAATTGGTTACTTGTAAACAGGCCCCCACATTTAAGAATATTACTTATTAATAATAGGAGTTAGTTATTCTTAAAAATATTATTTGACAGAGCTTATGTTAAAAAGCAAGTTTAAGAAACTTAAAGGATAAAGCAAAATAAAGGAGAAATAAATTATCAGTTAAGATTTAGTTTTCTTCTCTTCTCTCAAAACAATCTTCAAATTTATGACACTAACTTTGGGGCAAGCTGCTAGTGTGTTAAACATCTTATATTTGGGTACTATGAAATCTTTCCTCTTGACCAATTATTCTGAAACCTGAAAAATGTTCCTCTCATATCATAACTGAAAAATATATGTATTTTACTCATACATTTCTGTGAATCTTATTTCCCTATTTGTGATGTCTCCTCTGAGATAGTGATCTATAGGCATTGCTAAAAACAAAACAAAACAAAAAAAAAAACACAAACAAAAAAAGATGAAGAGAGTCAAGAAGAGCTGTTCAGTTTTTTAGGTAAAAAGAACATCTGCTAATAGCTAACATGCCTGAACCAGCTAGATTATGCCTATGATAAAGTTCATTACTTTCTAAGGGTTGAGAGTGCCCACTTCAACTGAACAGAATTAGCAACATTATCAATCCAGGATGTATAAATTGCATTTAAAGTTAGAACAACAACAAAGGCAAAGTGATTACATTATTATCTACAATAGTATAATTAAGGATCACCATCATTCTGAAGGTCATGTGGAAAGAAAAACAAAAAAAAAAATAGGCTATTCCTGCCCATCTGGATCATCTTCTAAAGGATCAAACACTCTCATATTTCATGGACTTGACCTACTTTCCCACAAGCAAAAGGAAGGCATCAGTGAGATTAGCNAATTAAGGATCACCATCATTCTGAAGGTCATGTGGAAAGAAAAACAAAAAAAAAAATAGGCTATTCCTGCCCATCTGGATCATCTTCTAAAGGATCAAACACTCTCATATTTCATGGACTTGACCTACTTTCCCACAAGCAAAAGGAAGGCATCAGTGATGATTAGCACACATGACAAAGATGTCTGCTACTCATATCTCTTCTTCTTTTCTTAGTAATAGAAGTTTTGCATTGCAGCTGAATATGTGACTGTCCTAGATTAACACACATTTGTCTAGACTATTTTGTGTCCTTGTTGTTGTTCAGTCGCTCAGTCGTGTTTCTTTGTGACCCCATGAACAGCAGCATGCCAGGCTTCCCGGTCCTTCACTATCTCCCAGAGTTTGCTCAAACTCATGTCCATTGAGTCAGTGATGCTATCCAACCATCTCATCTTCTGTTGTCACCTTCTCCTCCTGCCTTCAAACTTTCCCAGCAACAGGGTCTTTTCCAATGAGTTACCCTAGAAGTGTCCATACAAATATATTCTCACTGATGAGATGTGAGTGGAGCTAATTTATGCACCTTCTTTATCTTGCCCAGTTTTTGCTTTTCACTTGCCTTCTTGAAGCTTCTCTATTTTGATCTTGGTAATGAGCCACCTTAGACCATGTAGACAAAGACAACATTTTTTAAAATTATTTTTAGAACTTTGAAAATAAGGATTTTATTTAATTGATAGATCCTTGTGTATTGAACACCGATGCAAGAATATTTTTTTAATCAAGTCTGAAAGGTTGTTGCTGAACCATGAAAGATGCCAGGATTCTTGGCCCCCAGAAGAGAAGAATTCAATCAGGGGCCAGAAAGGAGGCTTGATTGCTAAGAAATTTTGTGTAATAAAGTTTAATTAATGTATAAAAGAGACAGAGAAAGCTTCTGACATAGACATCAGAAGGGGACAGAAAGAGTGCTCCCACAAGGACAATAAATTTTAAGAATGGCAGAAAATAGGGGGGGGCGGTCCTAAGATGGTGGAGGAGTAGGATGATGAGACCACTTTCTCCCTCACAGATTCATCAAAAGAACATTTCAATGCTGAGTATTCCACATAACAACTTCTGAATGCTGGCAGAGGACATCAAAATATGCATAGAAACAAATGAAAATGAAAACACAACAACCCAAAACCTGTGGGACACTATAAAAGCAGTGCTAAGAGGAAAGTTCATAGCANAGGTGGGGTGGGGGGTAGTTCAGGATTGGGAACTCATGTACACCCGAGACAGATTCATGTCAATGTATGGCAAAACCAATAATGTAAAGTAAAATAAAGTAAAAACAAACAAACAAACTGATTTTAACCATTAAAAAAAATAAAAAGAGTGGCAGAAAGTAGAATGTACTTGGGACCCCATTATATCAGTCCTGGATTGCATAAACTCAGGCTACTAGATACGAAAGAGAGAAACTCTTCTTCTTGTAAATATTTCCATTATTTGTTATCTTTAAAAGTAAAATTTACATTCTACTTTAAATAAAGCTTCTCATAATTCAGGGCTTTCCTGGTGGCTCAGACAGTAAAGAATCCACCTGCAGGAGACTCAGGTTTGATCCCTGCTTGGAAGATCTCCTGGAGTAGGAAATGGCAACCCACTCCAGTATTCTTGCCTGGAGAATTCCATGGACAGAGGAGCCTGGTGGGCTACCGTCCTTGGGGGTTAAAAAAAACCAGACATGACTGAATGACTAACAGTTTGACTTTCTCATGATTCTCATTAAATACTTTTCTAAAATATGCATTCCCCCACTACTTAGAAAGGAATTGCCCTTGAAATCCTCATTCCTGCTTAACCAGTGATTCCAATCTTCTAGTAATTAGATCAAGGAATTTTTACTATGATTCCTAGATGTCCCTCCAATTATATTAAAATAAAATAAACTAGTTAACAAATATGGATCACTTACAACATGTTAGGTACTATGCTAGGTAGTTCAAATGTATAAACACATTTAGTCTACACAGAGAAGCTGCAATTATCCTCATTACAAATCTTTTGACCAAGATCATATAGCTCTTAAATATTTGAATTAATATTCAACTTCGGGTAGTTGAAGTCTAGAGATTTTGTAAGTAGCCACAATACTCTACTGACTATGATTCTTTTCTTCAAATTTTGCTTACTTTTATATTTTTTCTGAAGGGCATTTTTTTCTTGGGATTTAAATTTATTATTAAACTGAATATGCTGAGTATATATGCAGCATGGATACTTGTTGAACAAGTTATATTTGCAAAGCATGATATTTAGCACATGATAAGGACTCAATATGTTTTATTTCAATAAAGAGTGGAGTGCTCGAGCCAGATATTTGGGCTCTCCAAAACCAACCTGCCCAATGCTATGTTCAGCTGAAGCTAGGGTGGCCACTCAAAATGTGAAGTGATGGGAATATTTATACTGCAGAAATTGGCAAACCCCATATATCAGTTTTTGTTTCCTTTGGAGAAGCCAATATTAGCAAAGCACTTATTAAGAAAGAAGAGAAAAATTGTAAATTTTTAAATTCAAGAAGATAATTTTCTGTCCGAGGTTACTAGCTAAAAGTGTAATCTTAAAACAGGATAATATAGGAATATTATTAAAATTTATGAGTACAAAATTGAGGAAACCCCTTAGGTGAAATATGACAGATGTCAGAAAGCCAACGGAGACATGGTATTTTTGCTAGATTCTAGTTCAAATCAGAATGAAGATCTGGTATTAAATTTTCTGTGTGCTTGTTATTAAAAGGCTGAATATAAGGGAATGTTCCAATTCTGTTGGTTTTTCTTCATATATTAAGATACATGAGGAACTTAACTTTACACTTAGGGGAATAAAATGATTATGCTATATGTATATTGAGTTTCTGCTTATAAATATCTTTATCATTTCCTGATCTAAATTTAAAGATGAATTTCCTAGAGTACTGAATATTTCTCTTATTAAAATGCAAATATATTGGGAAGTCATTTTCCTGTAACATCTTGTCACTTATTGCTTTTGAAGCTTTGACTGATTGGCAGCCCACATAACTGGCCTCCTTGACCCCGAACTATAAATTCAAGATAATCAGCACTTTGGAAATAAGCATGCCCTTGCTTAAGTATAGAAAGGAAAACTTCAATCAATACTTCGTGTCTTACCATACAGTTAATCTCATACATTAGTCCTTATTTTGACTCACTTATAATTACTAATACAAAATACTTAAGTGGATTTAGGGCATTTGTCTCTGTCATTTTTGAACCATGAGTTTAAACATTCAGTGATAAAATATAGTCTGTAGCAAAAGTATATAGTGTAGACCTCTTACATTTTATTTTTAACTTATTAAAAAGTTGGCTTTCAGTGATGGTATTCAGTTCTGAGATTTCTGAATTTTTGTCTGAAATATATGCCCAATAAAACATCATCCTGTCTTGAGGGGTTCAGTCCTATTCTAAGATTGCTATGTTTCCTTGACTCTTCAGTTTCATTGGACTAGAATGCTTTACTTATCTTTCATCATATGGTGAAAGACTCTGCTTCTCAGACTTTTTGAAAGTTGAGTGCTAGCTTGTTGACCTGGGCCTCTGTACATGGCCTACAGTTCAGTTCAGTTTCTCAGTCATGTCCTACTCTTTGTGAACCCATGGACTGCAGCACACCAGGCCTCCCTGTCCATCACCAACTCCTGGAGCTTATTCAAGCTCATGTCCATCGAGTCTGTGGTGCCATCCAACCATCTCATCCTTTATTATTCCCTTCTCCTCCTGCCTTCAATCTTTCCCAGCATCAGGGCCTCTTCTGATAAGTCAGTTCTTCACATTAGGTGGCCAAAGTATTAGAATTTCAACTTCAGCATCAGTTCTTCCAATGATTATTCAGGACTGATTTCCTTTAGGATTGACTGATTTGATCTCCTTGCACTGCAAGGAACTCTCAAGAGTCTTCTCCAACACCACAGTTCAAAAGCATTAATTCTTCGGCATGGTTCAACTCTCACATCAGTACATGACTACTGGAAAAAACCATAGCTTTGACCATAAGCGATTCATGGGGTCACAAAGAGTCGGCCACGACTGAGCGACTGAAATAAACTGAACTGAAACTTTGCGGGCAAAGTAAGGTCTCTGCTTTTTAATATGCTGTCTAGGTTGGTCATAGCTTTTCTTCCAAGGATCAAACATCTTTTAATCTCATGGCTGCAGTCACCATCTGCAGTGATTTTAGAGCCCAAGAAAATGAAGTCTGTCATGGTTTTTATTGTTTCCCATCTATTTGCCATGAAGCAATGGGACTGGATGCCATGTGCTTAGCTTTCTGTATCTTGAGTTTTAAGCCAGCTCTTTCACTGTCTTCTTTCACTTTCATCAAAATGTTCTTTAGTTCCTCTTTGCTTTCTGCCAAATGCTGTCTAGGTTGGTCATAGCTTTTCTTCCAAGGATCAAACATCTTTTAATCTCATGGCTGCAGTCACCATCTGCAGTGATTTTAGAGCCCAAGAAAATGAAGTCTGTCATGGTTTTTATTGTTTCCCATCTATTTGCCATGAAGCAATGGGACTGGATGCCATGTGCTTAGCTTTCTGTATCTTGAGTTTTAAGCTAGCTCTTTCACTGTCTTCTTTCACTTTCATCAAAATGTTCTTTAGTTCCTCTTTGCTTTCTGCCAGAAGGTTGGCTTACTCCCAGATTAACAATTCATAGATTTGTTAATCCAAGGTCCTTCAACTCATGGGACATACCATTCTTTGCTGGACTTTGCAGAGGGTAATCATCTACTCAGTGACTATCTGTTGCTGTTATCAAACTGACCAGACCCATACAATGCCATGTCCTGAATTCCTCCCATAACCTACATCTAGTCCTATGCCTTAGGAAATGTACCTAAATTAGTAGAAATAAACTGCTCTATGAGTTTTAAGTTTTCCACACTACCTTTTCCCATGTCCTACTCAGACTTAAAATTAGCTATTTTTTTAAAAGTGGGATGTGTCAAAGTTGCCAAGTAAAGAGAATAGACAAGGCAAGTGAATCTAACGGTGTTAGAGGCATCAGAATGTGAGAAAGGAAGACATATCTTGAAAGAAGAGATGTATTATTTTCTACTTCACAATTTTGCCATACTAAAGCTACTTTGAATTAATCTATGATATATTGCTTTCTGTGTATTGAATAACTTCCTCTGAATAATGTGACTGAAGCATGAACTGTTAAACAAATGTGGGCAAATGCTTCTTTACAATGGAGCTGTGCAAATGTGAAATTGGCCACTTTGTAGATATATACATTTCACAGCTATATACAGCCTACAATGCATCTGAGAAAAGCCACTTACAATATTTTGTATTTCACGTAAATTATTGCAATACCAAAATCCACCTTTTTCTTAGAAAAATAGGACTGAAATGGATGAATATGTGCTCTTTCTAAGTGTGTATTTGATACAGCAGATTAGTCATCAAAACGAGCTGTTGTTCACTCAATCATGTCCAACTCTTTTCACCCCATAGACTGCAACACGCCAGGCTTCCCTGTCCTTCACCATCTCCCTGAACCTGCTCAAACTCATGTCCCTGAGTCAGTGATGCCATTCAGCTATCTCGACATCTGTTATCCTCTTCTTTTCCTGTCTTCAATTTTCCCCAGCATCAGGGTCTTTTCCAATCAGTTATGTCTTCACATTAGGTGGCCAAAGTATTGGAGCTTCAACATCAGTCCTTCCAGTGAATATTCAGGATTGATTCCCTTTAGGACTGACTGATTTGATCTTGCAGTCCAAGGGACTCTCAAGAGTCTTCTTCAACACCAACAGTTCAAAAGCATCAATTCTTTGGCACTCAGCCTTCTTTATGATGTAACTCTCACATCCATACATGACCACTGGAAAAGCCATAGCTTTGACTAAACAGACCTTTGTTGGCGAAGTGATGTCTCTGCATTTTAACTGCTGTCTAGGTTGGCCATAGCTTTTCTTTCAAGGAGTAAGTGTCTTTTAATTTCAGGGCTGTAGTCACCATCTGCAGTGATTTTGAAACCCAAGAAAATAACAGATTTTATTTATTTTATTTTCACTCTTTCCATTGTTTCCCTACCTGTTTGCCATGAAGTGATGGGACCAGTTGCCATGATCTTAGTTTTTTGAAGGTTGAGTTTTAAGCCAGCATTTTCACTCTCTTCTTTCACTTTCATCAAGAGTTTGTAGTTCCTCTCTGCTTTCTGCCATAAGAGTGATGTCATCTGTGTATTTGAGGTTATTGATATTTCTCCTGGCAATTTTGATTTCAGCTATGCTTCACCAAGCTTGGCATTTCATGTGAGGTACTCTGCATATAATTTAAATAAGCAAGGAGACAATATACAGCCTTGATGACTTGAAAATGAGTTGAATGCTTATGAAAAAATTTTTAGACTAAAGAAAACTAATTCCATAGCAATGGTACATGTTGCACATTTGTGATTTTTAATGAATCTGGATTTGAAGTTCAGAATATTAGGAAGCATTTGCACCATTGAAATAGAATAAAAAAAGTTGTTTTAAAATTTTTTGTATCAATACATTTGTACTTTATGAAAGTAAATAATATTTTAAGGGCCAAGGAATATGTTAAGGCCCAGTTGGGGGGATGTAATGAAGAGAAAATTTTAAATCAGCTTTGTTATATATTTGAATGTTTTGAATAGTTCTCCCTACATCTACTCAAAATTATGCACCTTCCAAATTTTATTCATCTACTTGCCTATGGATAGATACCTAGATGGCTTTAAATCTCAACTACTGAAATGTCACAGTAATAGGTAGCCCCATAGGAACTTCTTGTAGACCTGGTTAAAATTTCCTCCGGTATCCATAGTCAGGAGTAGACTTGGTGAATGATGGAATTCACATACAGTCAATTTCTTTAAATACTGTGAAGTTTCATTACATAATGCCTTCACTATTATTGTATACTTGCCAGCAGTGCATGGGATTCCTATTATCCCCTGTTCTTATAATTGGTATTATCAAGTTTGTTTTTTTGTTGTTGTTTTGTTTTTTTAAAGATATCTTTTTGTCAGTCTAATGAGTGAGGAGTCCCATCTGGTTGCTTTAGTTTTACTTTCTCTTAGTAGTAGTGAAAGTGTTAGTAACTCAGTTGTGTCCAACTCTGTGATCTCATGGGCTGCAGTCCACCAGGATCCTCTGTCCATGGAATTTTCCAAGTGAGAATACTTGAGTGGGTTGCCATTCCCTTCTCTAAGGGATCTTCCCGACCCACATGGTAGGCAGATTCTTACCTCTGAGCCACCAGGGAAGCCTCTAATTACTAGTAAAGCTAGTCATTTGCATTTGTCCTAAAAATTCTGGCTTTTATATCCTATTATTTTTTCTATAATGGCTTTTCTGTCATTTTTGCTATTGTTGATTTACAGGAACACCTTGCATTTTAAATATTATTCAGTAATATTTTTGCTTATTGAAAATATTTCTCTCCCAATCTGTCAGTCACCTACAAGTGCTATGTATTGGGAATAATTGTTGTTATGATTTAAATGTTTATATTCCCCCAAAAGTCATATGTTGAAAACCTAACCCCCAAAATGATGATGTTGGAAGGTGTAATATTTGGGAAATGCTTAGATCATGAGTGGAGCCCTTATAAATGGCATGAGTGCCCTATAGAAGAGACCCAAGAAAACTCAGTAGGCCACTCCCACACAGAGGACCCAGGAAGAAGGCACAAGCTGTGAAACAGGAAGAAGGCTCTCAGCACAGACAACTATGCTAATGCCTTGATCTTGGACTTCCCAGCCTCCAGAAATGTGAGAAATTAGTTTCTGTTTATGAGCCACCTCATAGTCTGTGATATTTTTATAGCAGCCCAAATAGACTAGTGTTGTTGCTAGTGGCAAAGAACCTGCCTGCCAATGCACAAGATCTAAGAGACACAGGTTCGATCCCTGGGTTAGGAAGATCTCCTGGAGAGGAAATGGAAACCCATTTCCATATTCTGCCTGGAGAATCTCACGGACAGAGGAACCTGGTGGGCTACAGGGCATGGGGTTGCAAAGAGTTGGACAAGACTGAAGCAACTTAGCACAAACAGACTAAGGATACTTTTCTTTGTGAAGTTTTGCTGATGTCTTCTGTGAAAGTGTCCTGTGACCTCCTAGGTCATAGAGAAATACATTTTGGTAGTAGAGAAGCTGAAGCTACTGAAAGGGCTGGAGAAGGAAAGGCAGAGAAAGAAGAGTCAAAGACAAGGGGATTTACAGACAAAGTTGTGTCAATAGAGTGAGAATGGTATATGAATGCATGGATGCATGATAGGCTTGTAGGCATTGCCACTGAGTCACTAGAATTCCCAGTTAATATGAATATCTGTGAGAGATGTTATACTTCTTGGGCTGCTAAGTCTCTTCTGTTTTTTAACTTTTATGTTTACAGTAAAATCTCATTAACAGAGGTAACCAAAACCCATTTCTCTGTAATTTGAAAGTAGTTAAGTACAAAGCTCTACATTCCGGAACTGTGTCTCCATTAGCACACATCAGGATTTTTCTGTGTCACACAATGCACTGCTTTGTAATTAATAGAACTTTCAATAGAATTCAGGACCAAAAGAACTTGACTTTGATTGGCTCAAGAAAATGCATTATCCAATAAGACTATATTGCTGTTTTTTCTCGAAATGTAATCAGCTTTCAATCAGCTCTCAATATGAGACCCATTTAAAACAGCATATTTAGTTCCCCTTTACAAATTTGAATAGAATTTCTGACAACCAACACTGAGGTTCTGTTCTCATATTCAGGGGCTATGATAAACATAATAATAGTAAATATTAAATTGCAGCTATCACTGGAATCTGTTATTTGTTACGGCCTCTCTTTGAATCAATTCAGTTCAGTTCAGTCACTCAGTCGTGTCCGACTCTTTGTGATCCCATGAATCGCAGCACGCCAGGCTTCCCTGTCCATCACCATCTCCCGGAGTTCACTCAGACTCATGTCCATCGAGTCAGTGATGCTGTCAGCCATCTCATCCTTGGTCATCCCCTTCTCCTCCTGCCCCTAATCCCTCCCAGCATCAAGAGTCTTTTCCAATGAGTCAACTCTTCACATGAGGTGGCCAAAGTACTAGAGCTTCAGCTTTAGCATCATTCCTTCCAAAGAAATCCCAGGGCTGATCTCCTTCAGAATGGACAGGTTGGATCTCCTTGCAGTCCAAGGGACTCTCAAGAGTCTTCTCCAACACCACAGTTCAAAAGCATCAATTCTTCTGCGCTCAGCCTTCTTCACAGTCCAACTCTCACATCCATACATGACTACAGGAAAAACCATAGCCTTGACTAGATGGACCTTAGTCAGCAAAGTAATGTCTCTGCTTTTGAATATGCTATCTAGGTTGGTCATAACTTTTCTTCCAAGGAGTAAGCGTCTTTTAATTTCATGGCTGCAATCACCATCTGCAGTGATTTTGGAGCCCCAAAAAATAAAGTCTGACACTGTTTCTACTGTTTCCCCATCTATTTCCCAGAAGTGATGGGACCAGATGCCATGATCTTCGTTTTCTGAATGTTGAGCTTTAAGCCAACTTTTTCTTCATCAAGAGGCTTTTTAGGTCCTCTTCACTTTCTTCATTAGGGTGGTGTCATCTGCATATCTGAGGTTATTGATATGTCTCCCAGCAATCTTGATTCCAGCTTGGGTTTCTTCCAGTCCAGCATTTCTCATGATGTACTCTGCATATAAGTTAAATAAGCAGGGTGACAATATACAGCCTTGATGTACTCCTTTTCCTGTTTGTAACCAGTCTGTTGTTCCATGTCCAGTTCTAACTGTTGCTTCCTGACCTGCATATAGGTTTCTCAAGAGGCAGGTCAGGTGGTCTGGTATTCCCATCTGTTTCAGAATTTCCCACAGTTGATTGTGATCCACAGAGTCGAAAGCTTTGGCATAATTAATAAAGCAGAAATAGATGTTTTTCTGGAACTCTCTTGCTTTTTCAATGATTCAGCAGATGTTGGCAAGTTGATCTCTGGTTCCTCTGTCTTTTGAAAACCAGCTTAAACATCAGGGAGTTCACGGTTCACATATTGCTGAAGTCTGGCTTGGAGAATTTTGAGCATTACTTTACTAGCATGTGAGATGAGTGCAACTGTGCGGTAGTTTGAGCATTCTTTGACATTGCGTTTCTTTGGAATTGGAATGAAAACTGACCTTTTCCAGTCCTGTGGCCACTGATGAGTTTTCCAGATTTGCTGGCATATTGAGTGCAGCACTTTCACAGCATCATCTTTCAGGATTTGAAACAGCTCAACTGGAATTCCATCACCTCCACTAGCTTTGTAGTGATGCTTTCTAAGGCCCACTTGACTTCACATTCCAAGATGTCTGACTCTAGATTAGTCATCACATCATCATGATTATCTGGGTCATGAACATCTTTTTTGCACAGTTCTTCCATGTATTCTTGCCACCTCTTCTTAATATCTTCTGCTTCTGTTAGGTCCAGACCATTTCTGTACTTTATCGAGCCCATCTTTGCATGAAATGTTCCCTTGGTATCTCTAATTTTCTTGAAGATATCTCTAGTCTTTCCCCTTCTTTACTTTTCCTCTATTTCTTTGCATTGATCGCTGAAGAAGGCTTTCTTATCTCTTCTTGCTATTCTTTGAAACTCTGCATTCAGATGCTTATATCTTTCCTTTTCTCCTTTGCTTTTCGCCTCTCTTCTTTTCACAGCTATTTGTAAGGCCTCCTCAGACAGCCATTTTGCTTTTTTGCATTTCTTTGCCATGGGGATGGTCTTGATCTCTGTCTCCTGTACAATGTCACGAACCTCATTCCATAGTTCATCAGGCACTCTATCTATCAGATCTAGACCCTTAAATCTATTTCTCACTTCCACTGTATAATCATAAGGGATTTGATTTAGGTCATACCTGAATGGTCTAGTGGTGTTGCCCACTTTCTTCAATTTAAGTCTGAATTTGGCAATCAGGAGTTCATGATCTGAGCCACAGTCAGCTCCCGGTCTTGTCTTTGTTGACTGTATAGAGCTTCTCCATCTTTGCTGCAAAGAATATAATCAATCTGATTTCGGTGTTGACCATCTGGTGATGTCCATGTGTAGAGTCTTCTCTTGTGTTGTTGGAAGAGGGTGTTTGCTATGACCAGTGCATTTTCTTGGCAAAACTCTATTAGTCTTTGGCCTGCTTCATTCCGCATTCCAAGGCCAAATTTGCCTGTTACTCCAGGTGTTTCTTGACTTCCTACTTTTGCATTCCAGTCCCCTATAATGAAAAGGACATCTTTTTTGGGTGTTAGTTCTAAAAGATCTTGTAGGTCTTCATAAAACCGTTCAACTTCAGCTTCTTCAGCATTACTGGTTGGGGCATAGATTTGGATAATTGTGATATTGAATGGTTTGCCTTGGAGACGAACAGAGATCATTCTGTCATTTTTGAGATTGCATCCAAGTACTGCATTTCGGACTCTTTTGTTGACCATGATGGCTACTCCATTTCTTCTGAGGGATTCCTGCCCACAGTAGTAGATATAATAGTCATCTGAGTTAAATTCACCCATTCCAGTCCATTTTAGTTCGCTGATTCCTAGAATGTCGACGTTCACCCTTGCCATCTCTTGTTTGACCACTTCCAATTTGCCTTGATTCATGGACCTGACATTCCAGGTTCCTATGCAATACTGCTCTTTACAGCATCGGATCTTGCTTCCATCACCAGTCACATCCACAACTCGGTATTGTTTTTGCTTTGGCTCCATCCCTTCATTCTTTCTGGAGTTATTTCTCCATTGATCTCCAGTAGCATACTGGGCACCTAATGACCTGGGGAGTTTCTCTTTTGGGATCCTATCATTTTGCCTTTTCATACTGTTCATGGGGTTCTCAAGGCAAGAATACTGAAGGGGCTTGCCATTCCCTTCTCCAGTGGACCACATTCTGTCAGACCTCTCCACCATGACCCGCCCATCATGGGTTGCCCTGCAAGCATGGCTTGGTTTCATTAAGTTAGATAAGGCTATGGTCCTAGTGTGATTAGATTGACTAATCTTCTGTGAGTATGGTTTCATGTGTCTGCCCTCTGATGCCCTCTTGCAACACCTACCATCTTACTTGGGTTTCTCCTACTTTGGGCGTGGGGTATCTCTTCATGGCTGCTCCAGCAAAACACAGCTGCTGCTCCTTACCTTGGACGAGGGGTATCTCTTTACCACCACCGTTCCTGACCTTCAACGTGAGATAGCTCCTCTAGGCCCTCCTGTGCCTGCCCAGCCACCACTCCTCGGGTTGCTCCTCCCGGACGCTGGCCCTGGCCTCGGGAGTTGGTGGCTCCTCCCAACTGCTGCCCCTGGCCTCAGGCTAGGGGTGGCTCCTCAAGGTCACCGCCCATGGCCTCGGGCACGAGGTGGCTTCTCCCGGCGGCCTCTGACCTCAGATGCGGGGTGTCTCCTCCCTGCCACCACTGGCCTTGGTCACGGCGTAGCTCTTCCCAGCCGCCACCTTGACCTCGGACATGGAGTGTAGCCTCCCGGCCGCCACTGACCTTGGATGCGAGGTAGCTACTCTCGGCCAGCGCCCCTGACCTTGGATGCAGAGTGTCTCCTCCTGGCTGATGCCCCTGACCTCGGATGCGTAGTAGCTCCTCCCAGCCATCCCTGACCTCAGACGCAGGGTAGCTCCTCTCAGCTGTTCCTGCGCCGTTGCAGCCTGGCACTGTAGGCCGCTGGCCCTGACCTCGGACGTGGGGTAGCTCCTCTCGCCTATAATTGTTTATTAAAACCTTTGACAAACTTTGTGATGCAATAGCATGCAACACAAGTTTTTAATCCAGAATCATCTACCTGTGTTCAAATCTAATGAACTCTCTGGGAAAAATTGGTTTGTATCCCGGAAATCATTTTATAATGTCAGTCTCACTAGAATAGACTATCCACAGAACATTGTTTCAGACTTCCCAGGGTGTCTTTTGAGTTATCAGTTGTCACAGACTCACTTCAAATAGAATTTATTCATTGAACCAAATAGTTACAGGCAAGAAATAAACCTTGTATTGTAGATCACATTGAAGAAGAGTTTATGAATTGAAATAAATTGTTTTCTTTTAAATTAATCTTGAAAAGTCAATTGGACACACCCATGCTTTTGACATAAAAATAGAATATTTATGAAAATTGCCAAAGCACCATAAATATAAAGTAGCACCAAGATTTAAGGCCTACATTTACTTATCCTTATAATGTCCCAGTGAAGGGGAAGTTCTTTGTGTAACTCTTTCAGTCATTTGGGGCTGTTATACCAGCATATCATAGACTGAATGGCTTAAACAACATAAAATTATTTCTCACAGTACTGGAGACTAACAAATCCAAGATCAAATAGGGAGCAGATCTAATATCTGGTGAGGGAACTCTATGAGTTTCAGAGGGCTGTCTTCTCATTGTATTCTCACATGAAAAGGAGTGGCCATAATTTTCCTTTGTCATCAGAACACCAATCCAAATCATGAAAGCTCCATTCTCATGCCCCATTACCTCCCAAAGGTCTCACCTTACCTCCTAACACCATTACATTGTGTGTTGAGATTTTAGTATATGAATTATGTATACTTAGTCGCTTAGTCATATCCTACTCTTTGAGACCCCATGGACTATAGCCCACCAGATTCCTCGGTCCATGGGTTTCTCCAGGCAAGAATACTGAAGTGGGTAGCCATTCTCTTCTCCAGAGGATCTTCCCAACCCAGGGATTGAACCCAGGTCTCCTGTACTGCAGGTGGATTCTTTACCATCTGGGCCACTAGGGAAGCCCAGGTAAACTTTAGGAGGAAACAAATATTTAGTTTATAACAACAACTTAGCATATTTCAAGTGGATTTTCAGATAACCATCAATAATGCAATGGCTGATATCCTATTATATTAGTTTATTTAAAAATAATTGGAGCTCATTAGGTACAGTTTCTTATGTTATCTCTCTAGAGAGCCTGATAATTCCAGGTGTTTAATATCCCCTAGGTCAATAAGATAAGTGAGTGATATAAGAAAAAAATTATATGAATTATAAACTACCACTATTTTACACTTATTATTTCTCTTGTCCTCCCCACCAAGTTAAATACTATCAGTTTTTTGTAAAAATAAGAGATAAATTAAAAAATTTTATAGAGATATTTCAATATTATGAGTAATTTTAAGAAATACCAGTTTCTTTAAAAAGATATTTCAGACTAAGGCCATAAATTACCATCCAAAAATCTTTTTTTCTTTTTTTTTAGGATTAGACTTTCATCATAAGACGGCTGTCCAAAAATTAGATTGTTATTGGAGTTCAGATGTATTGTTTTTTACTGATGGTGTATTGCACAGATGGTGCTCATCACTTTAGTGTGTTGGCACTATACTTACTCAGCAAATGGAAGGTGTTATTGAAAGACTGACTGCTTACTTTCATCAAGAACAGCCATAACTATAGAGCAAGTATAAATTATCTGACCAGCTCTAGTACTGGTCAAGTTCAGAGATTAAACAAATTAATATGCCCTTGACTCATCAACAAAATAGAAGAACAAAGCACTTAAATAATTGGCTTATTAATGTATAATTTAGGAAATAAAATTTACTAGTTTTAAATATACAATTTGGTAAGCCTTTAAAAAGTATATACAGGTATGTAATCACTCCACAGTCACAATCCAAATGTTTTGATCACTCTAAAAAGGCTCCATGTGCCTTTGGCAGCAGGTCTCTGCACCGCTCCCCCAATAATTCATAGTTGATACATTATTTCAGTTGCCTTATAGGAATATACAGAAATTATTCCTATGAATGCCTTGGCTAAAGATTTTTTTTTGAATGTGTGATCTGAAGATGAATCGGATATTAAAAAGCTCAGAAAAGATTTTCACTCATATCAAAATACTTGGCTTAACTCATTCACATTTAAGAAGCTTTTTCATAAAATGAGGCAGAGAAGGTAGATTTCATGTATTTCCTTGTTTATCCTAAAAAATAATTTTATGATTATGGTGTATCACAAGATAAAGAATTTACTGGCCCCTTGAATTTGGACTTCCCAGTGTTCAGAACTGTGAGAAGTAGATGTTGTTTAATGAACTCTGTTTATGGTTAACACACTCATTTCTGTTAAAACAGTCCAAACTGATTAAGATAGATATTGGTATGAGGATAGGGTACTGTGCATCAAATATCTAAAAATGTGGAAGCAGCTTTGAAACTGAGTAATGTGTAGAGGATGCGATAGTTTTAAGGTACATACTAACTGTTGCTAAGATTGCTGTGAAGGTAACTTTAAAGGTGATCTAATGGAAATTCAAAAAGAAAAGAGCTGGAAAGAATGCCTTGATCTTCTATGAGAAGATAAAAATAATCACGAATAGAGAAATACTATATAGAAATATTGTCAATAATGATCATTGTGACAAGATCTGAGGCAGAAATTAACATTGAACCAAATAGGGTAGAACGTCCTCAGAGAAAAAGAGCCAGGCATGGCTTTTTTGGACTAAGTCATTTTGTGTTCTAAGCCTGGCAACAGTTCTTGTCCTTGAACAGGTCTCAGTAACTAATGATCTTAGGGGAACAACAACAAAAATGCGGAAGCAAATGTGTTATAGCAAAGAAAATATTGACAAAAAAGATGCACAACTTGAGAATTGTGAGTTGTTTTATTTGGGAAAAAATTGAGGACTCCAGCCCCGGAGACAGCACCTCAGATAGGTCTGAGAGACCGCTCCAGAGAAATAGTGGGGGAAGGTCAGTATATAAAATTTTGGTAAAGGGAGAATTCAATGAAATCCAGTGCTTACTTTACAAGAGGAGGAGCTGATGTCATCATGAAAGGATTTAGTGGTTTTCTAGATATGAAGAGATGCAAAGACTGAGATCATGAAATCAGTCCTTGAAAATACCTAACTACTTAAAGAGTTGTTCCACCAGGTTAGTAAAGATTAGCCTGAAATACTCAGTCATCAGATCAACTGGAACCTAAGGGGTGATGATGATATTTTCTGACTCTCTTGAAGTCAACAAGCTAAAGCTTGGGCTATGCAAGCCCCTTTGTGAATATGCATGTACCCATAGTTTACAATGTTTCCAGTTTTGCTGTTGAAGAGACACTGTCCTGGGAAAAATTCCTGATGTTTCCTTACTTGCCCCAAGTAATACTCTCTTTTCCAGCTCTTTGAGTTGGTTGTGTCTTTGGGGGTCCACATCCAACCAAGGGTAAGCCCAGTTTGGGGGTAGCAATGTGTTATTTGGAAACTGGAGGACAAGTATTTCATGTTATCAAGTGGCAAAGAACTTGACTGAATTGTTTGTGTTCTAGTTTTTTTGAGAGGTAGAACTTGAAGTGGTAAATGTGGTTACTTACCTGAGGAAATTTCTAAGCAAAATATTGAAGGAGTGTCTTGGTTCCTTCTGACTGTGTATAGTAAAAATGCAAAAAGAGACAAATGAACTGGAAAAAAAAAGTTAAGCAAAAAGGAACTAGAACTTAAAACTTTGGCGAATTCTCAGTCTGTATATATTGCAAAAAATGAGAAAGAATGCTCCTAAAGAGAATACAAAACAAATATTTGATAAGAAGCAAATATCTAATAAGGAGATTAGCATGACTGTGACCTATAGACTTAATCAGGCATTTCAGCAAGAAAACTGCCAGTTTGAACAGAAGAGGAAGGAGATGGGATAGCAAAATGGAAGGCTGTCGGACATAGATTCCACATGAATGGTCAGTGAAGCTGTTCACCTGGAAATCTGTGGCATTCATCAATAAAAGAGTAAAATGTCCCTGAAAGTGTTTCAGAAATCTTCAAAGCCACTGCCTAGATTTCAACAGGGAAGATGCCCTGCAAAAGAAGCTATGGGGGGAGGGGTGACCACACCCTGGCAGCTGCAGCATAAACGTGGCCTGGCAGACAGCAGCAGAATGGGCAGTGGCCAGTGAAGCAGTAGGGATGACATTACCACCACAGTGGGCCTGGAGGGCAAAGCATCAAGCCAAAGAGCCTTGGCTTCTTGAGACTTAAAATCTAAAGTGGTTTAACATACTGGGTTTTAGGCTTGTTTGGATCTCTTTACTCTCTCCTTGTCTCTGAATTCTTCCTTTTGGAATGTGAATGTCTATCCTATGATTGTACCATCACTGTGTTTTGGAAACACAAAATTGTTTGGTTTCACAAGCTGGTGAGAAATTTTGTTTTATGATGAATCACATCTCAAGTCTTACCCATATATAATTTAGATAATATTTAGATAAGAATTTGGGCTTCAGAGTTTAGAGTTAATGCTGGAATGAGTTAAGACTTGGTGCTATTGAGATAAAATGAATCCATTTTGCATCTGAGAAGTATATACATTTGGGGGATTGGGGTAAAATGTTCTAATTCTCAGTGAGATAGTATTAGAAGAGGTAACTGGATGAGCTCAACAGAGTATGACCCAAATGATGGGATTAGTGTCTTTATGAGAAGAAAAAGAGACCAGAACTCTCTGTCATATAAGGATGCAACGAGAAAGAAGTCATCTGCAAACCAGGAAGAGGGTGCTCATCAGAAATGGATTTGCTGGTATTTGGGGCTTCCCATCTTACAGAATTGTGATAAAGAAATATTTGTTTTTAATCCAATCAGACTATGGTATTGTTGTAGCATACTGAACTGATTAAGAAATATTCTATAGAATTCCCCTACTGACCTCTAGATTTTTGGACTTCCAGCCTCCTGAACTATGAGAATAAATTTTGGCTTTTTGAAGCTGGTATCAACAGCTTAGCTTCTGTGCACCAGTGCTGAATGGAATCTCAGAGACAGAGTTTTGGATGAAGTGGCATCACTAACTCTATGGATGTGAGTTTGAGCTAGCTCCAGGAGTCTGTGATGGACAGGGAAGGATGGCATGCTGCAGTCCATGGGGTCACAAAGATTCGGACACAACTGAGCAACTGAACTGACTGAGAAAAGAATAGCTTTATTGCTTTAGCAGGCTAAGGGAGACACAGCAGCCTCTTGTCCTTGAAACTGTGTTTCCTATGCAGGGGAGTATGGTAAGAAGTTTTATAGCAATGGTTCAAGGGCAGGTTGCTGACAGGATTTGTGCAAGGCATGCACTCTTTTAATCTAGCCTTAGGCAGTCTCCTTCATCTCTGAAGAATGCTTCATAAAGTAGTCCCATCTTCCACTTGTTGAGTTTTAGTTTTGCAGAAGATCTTGAAGATATGGTATGTGTATCCCTTGAAGCTGAAACAGGACCAGCCCAAGACTGCAGTACTTTCTTTCAACTCTTGTCTCTGTATTCCCTCCCTTCCTTAATTAGCAACTATTCCAAAGCTTCCATATGCAGATGCCCCACAGGGTCCTGCTCGGTTTCAAAGCCTTTGGCAGCCCTAGGTAACTAATACAGAAAACATATATTAATACATATTGATAAAAATGTAAAGTTGCAATTGTGGACAAATGTTCTTGGTGAGTTTCAGCATGCGTGGATAGTCAGAATGAGTTGTCCTAGGCTCAGAAATGGCATCTATAAGAAAGTGCTGTCTTAAAAAGTAAAAACCAAAGAGTGAGGAGAAGCTTAACTGAGTCAAGAGATAAATGCCAAGGGAAGTCCAAATATAGGTGACACGTGGCTTTAAAACTGAGTATGCAACATTCCATATTTCAATACATACTTTTCCAGTTCATACTCTATTTCATGTGCTCTTATTGGACCTGGAGATTTAGAAGTAAATGAGCAGTTTTACTTTATGAAGGAAGGTTTAATTATCAGGATATTAAAATACTACAAATTATATTACTAAAGATTAATGGCAAAACTGTGTAGATTATTTTTTACCATCTATAGACTCATTATTCTGGAGAACTGTGGTATTTTTAAATATTTTCAATTAAGTGAAAGTGTTAGTCACTCAGTTGTGTCTGACTCTTTGTGACCCTATGAACTGTAGCCCACCAGGCTCCTCTGTCCATGGAATTCTCTAAGCATTAATATTGGAATGGGTTACCATTTCCTTTTCCAGGGAATCTTCCCAACCCAGGGGTTGGACTTGCATTTCTTTTATCTCCTGCATTGGCAGGCAGGTCCTTTAGTCTCTGAACCATCAGGGGAAGAGTATTTCCTTTTGTTGCTTTTTATCACAAAGATGTAATCTCAATGACACAAATCAATAAAAGTAGAAAGTGATGAAACTACAAACAGATTCTAAAAGTCTCAAGTTAGCTCTAAAAATTGTTACATATTACGTGGTATGTTTTGAATATTAAATGTGAAAATAGTATGATTTATTTTAAATTTGGTATCTAATTTCACTTGAACAAAATAGATAGTGTCAGATTAACTGAATTTGTTATAATCATCTGATTTATTTACAATTGAATATGAGCAATTTAGATAAGAGATTTAAAATAGTTAATAAATTAGCAAGATATATAGCTCTTCTACAACATAGCAAAGTTTTAACATTTTTCAGATAAAGGAATTCTAATGAAAGGATTTTCTTTTCTGTAAATTGTCTTTTCCAGGAAGTGGGTTCCAAAAAATTATTTGCGGTAGAGAAAACCTTGGTTGTTTTTCTATGTATAAAACCAGACATGTGCGCTTCATTTTAAGTTACCAGACTCTCAAGATTTCCTTATAAATATCTTTCAATTTATAGAAGCAGTAGAGACAAAGTCTAAAGAAAGTTAATTATTCTTGTATTCTTGGTTGGGAAATTACTGAGACTTGTTATTTTCTCTATGACCTAATGGTACTCAATCCCTTGGATTTGAGGTCTTATTTACTGAAATTGGTTCTCATGGATAAAGAAATTAAATAAGGAATAAATCTAAACTGTTCATGTATACACCAAAAAGAAAAAAAACACAAAAAAAAATAAGCAAGAAAAAAAATAAATTGACTTAAAGTACAGGTATACACAAAATCAGCAGACAGAAAAGATTCTGAATAACTTAATATCACAAATAGATAGGGAAAAAATGCCAAATAGAAGAAAACTAACCCCAGAACCCACAATGAGAACTGAGTCAAATGAATATTTCATGACAAAAGAAGCAAAGGCTTTAAAGATGTAACAGACAAATTGGTCTCTGAAAGAGAAAATCTTACAATGAGTTGGGAGATACTAAAAACAGAATTGATACCTTATGGATCAAAGTACTAGCTTCTGGGAAATCCAAAAGCAAACTCTGAAAGTACACAAGAAAAGAGGTGGCAAGTTGCTTGGATTAAAGGACATGACTTGGTCAAGTACCCCTTAGATATAGAAAAGTAAATTAGAAATTATGAGTCCTGAAAAAATAAAATTAAATAACAAAAGCATAAGACATATCAGCTCCTCCTAAAAGGTGCCCTTGAATAAAACAACAAAAAGCAGGTGAAGACTCTCTTAAGTTTTGCACTGTGGAAGAAATGACCAAAATGGAAATCTATGTGCAAGCAAGATATTAAATGAATGGTCTTGGCATAAACTGGCAGAAAAAAGACATTAAGAAGAAAGCAGGGAGAAGCATGATAGGGAAGGAGAAGCTGCTAAGCAAGGCTGTCATTTGAAGTGACATACAAGTTTATTCTATTCTGCAGGAATTCTGGAGCATAAATTGAACCACAGAGTTTATTCCACTTAAGGCAAGAAAGCTGGGGTTTTGTAGGTCTATACAGGTCAGTCATTGTTGGGTTGTCATGGGATGAACTGTAATTCCTAAACATATTCACATCTTCCACTGTCCAAGAGCAATCCTATGGAGAGATTTGAATACACAGAGCACCTAGGGAATGAAATATTCAATCAACAAGAGAGATCTTTGGGCATCTGAGTAGAACACCAACAATGTCTTCTGTGGCAACGAAAACACTTTCCCAGTCTCTGTTTAAAACTGTATTGAGGGATTTGATAATAATAAAGGGAAAGTAGCAAGTTGATAAAAGAAGGAGGGGTATCAAAATATTTTATTGGGGGAAAATTATCTTCACCAAACAACAAGCAGCCAGAAACTATGATACAACACTTGAATAGAATGAAATATGTTTCATTCAGTTCAGTTCAGTCACTCAGTCGTGTCTGACTCTTTGCGACCCCATGAATCTCAGCACCAGGCTTCCCTGTCCATCACCAACTCCCAGAGTTCACTCAGACTCACATCCATCGAGTCAGTGATGCCATCCAGCCATCTCATCCTCTGTCATCCCCTTCTCCTCCTGCCCCCAATCCCTCCCAGCATCAGGGTCTTTTCCAATGAGTCAACTCTTCACATGGGTGGCCAAAGTACTGGAGTTTCAGCTTTAGCATCATTCCTTCCAAAGAACACCCAGGGCTGATCTCCTTCAGAATGGACTGGTTGGATCTCCTTGCAGTCCAAGGGACTCTCAAGAGTCTTCTCCAACACCACAGTTCAAAAGCATCAATTCTTCAGGGCTCAGCCTTCTTCATAGTCCAACTCTCACATCGATACATGACTACTGGAAAAATCATAGCCTATTAGATACTTACAAATATGAAAAACTACCTGAAAAAGTATCTTATTGTAATTTAAGTAGAAAAATAGAAAAATATGAAATAGGAGTTGCTAGAACTATGAAGAGAAATGGAAGAAAGATAAAAGGTAACCTTAGAAAGGAAGATTAAATTATAAGGTGCCATGACAAAATAAATTTGAAGAAAGATATAAGTCATTGAAAGAACACATGAAAATACCTCTGAGAATAAAATTAATTAAATAAAATAATTAAAATATTCAGGCAAAGTAATTGATGTAGATAACAAGAAAGATGGTTCATTGTACATATAATTTGAGTCCTTGAAAAAGCAAAAATAATGGAACAGATATAATATTTAAAAGTCAAGTCCACAAAAATTTTCTAGAAATAAATGACTCAATGTAAGTACTGAAAAGATCACTATGTAACTGGAAAAAATGTCCTAGAATGATAAACCATGAGACATAGGCTAATAAAATTACTAAATTTTAAACAATTAAGAAAAAATATAGACTAAATCACAAAGAGAAGAGCCCTGAAATTTTCTCAACTTCTCAATTGTACCATCAAAGTAAATAAATAAAGAGCCAAGGATTTCATAGTAAACTAAGTTGTATTTAAGTACCAAGGCTGTAGGAAAAGAATTTTAAATATATAAGAACTCAGAAAATACTGCATTCAAGAGGCATTCCTGATGAATGTGTAAGAGAAATTTTATCCAAATAAGAAATTGGCAAACACTACAAACAAACAAACAGGTAAAAGTGTTTGAACAAACTTGAACAAATGAAGATACAACTTAATTTTTTTTGTGTGTGTGTGAAGTCACTCAGTCAAGTCTGACTCTCTGTGACCCCATGAACTGTAGCCTACCAGGCTTCTCTGTCCATGGGATTTTCCAGGCAAGAATACTGGAGTGGATTGCCAATTCCTTCTCTGAGCCTATTAAATTTTTAACATCACAAAATATCAAATTAATAAGTGTTTGCTTGTTTGAAGGTTTTCCCCATAGAGCTAGACAAATTTATTATTATTTTTTTTAAAGTTGCTCATACAGCACAGAAGAAACCAATGAGAAAATAGAGTATTGAGGATGTCCTGTCAATGGCACTACTAAATTTTCAACATGTCACAAAGCTTCAACAAAAAGAAACTGTGAAATGGAGAAAAATAAAGAGGAAAAGGAAATAGCGTTTCTTACGGACCAGCTAACAAGCTGGTTTTAGAAAAGGCAGAGGAACCAGAGATGAAATTGGCAACATCTGCTGAATCATCCAAAAAGCAAGAGAGTTCCAGAAAAACATCTATTTTTGCTTTATTGACTATTCCAAAGCCTTTGGCTGTGTGGATCACAAGAAACTGTGGAAAATTCTGAAAGAGATGGGAATACCAGACCACCTGACCTGCCTCTTGAGAAACCTGTATGCAGGTCAGGAAGCAACCATTAGAACTGGACATGGAACAACAGACTAGTTCCAAATAGGAAAAGGAGTCCGTCAAGGTTGTATATTGTCACTCTGCTTATCTAGAGAGATGGTGTGGGGCAGGAAGGGGGAGGAGGGGGTCGGGGTTGGGAGTTCATGTACACTCGTGGCTGATTCATGTTAACGTATAGCAAAATGAATACAGTATTGTAAAGCAAAACAAACTAAAAAATAAAAATTAATTAAAAAAAACTTATATGCAGAGTACATCATGAGAAACGCTGGACTGGAAGAATCACAAGCTGGAATCAAAATTGCTGGGAGAAATATCAATAACCTCAGATATGCAGATGACACCACCATTATGGCAGAAAGTGAGGAGGAGCTAAAAAGCCTCTAAAACTAAAAAATAAAAATTAATTAAAAAAAACTTATATGCAGAGTACATCATGAGAAACGCTGGACTGGAAGAATCACAAGCTGGAATCAAAATTGCTGGGAGAAATATCAATAACCTCAGATATGCAGATGACACCACCATTATGGCAGAAAGTGAGGAGGAGCTAAAAAGCCTCTTGATGAAAGTGTAAAAGGAGAGTGAAAAAATTGGCTTAAAACTTGACATTCAGAAAACTAAGATCATGGCATCTGGCCCCATCACTTCATGGGAAATAGATGGGGAAACAGTGGAAACAGTGTCAGACTTTATTTTGGGGGGCTCCAAAGTCACGGCAGATGGTGACTGTAGCCATGAAATTAAAAGACACTTACTCCTTGGAAGAAAAGTTATGACCAACCTAGATAGTCTATTCAAATGCAGAGACATTACTTTGCCAACAAAGGTCTGTCTAGTCAAGGCTATGGTTTTTCCAGTAGTCATGTATGGATGTGAGAGTTGGACTGTGAAGAAGGCTGAGCACTGAAGAATTGATGCTTTTGAACTGTGGTGTTGGAGAAGACTCTTGAGAGTCCCTTGGACTGCAAGGAGATCCAACCAGTCCATTCTGAAGGAGATCAGCCCTGGGTGTTCTTTGGAAGGAATGATGCTAAAGCTGAAACTCCAATACTTTGGCCACCTCATGCAAAGAGTTGACTCATTGGAAAAAACTTTGATGCTGGGAGGGATTGGGGGCAGGAGAGAAGGGGATGACAGAGGATGAGATGGCTGGATGGCATTACCAACTCGATGGACATGAGTCTGAGTGAACTCCGGGAGTTGGTGATGGACGAGGAGGCCTGGAGTGCTGCAATTCATGGGGTCGCAAAGGGTCAGACTGGACTGAGGGACTGAACTGAACTGAAGACCTAGAATCCATTTTAACCCTCACCTTTACATATAAGGAAATTGATTCAAAGAAATTAAAGTAGTCTGTTAAGTTTCCATAGTTTATGCAGCTAGTAAGTGCAGAAAACTGTTCTCATAGTTATGGAAATTATATTATCTATTAGTTTTCTTTTAAATGCAGAGTAAAAACTAAAGTAATTGATGACAAAAACATAAAACTAAAACAATCTTGAGGAATGTCTACATTGCCACCTAAAGCCTAATGAATATCTATAATAGATAACTTTTCTGAAATGCTTTTTAAGGTTTTTAATGCAATTCAATTTTTAATCTATTGATTAAACTTGTAAGATCTATTGATCTTAACTTGTGTTCATTACATTTCTAATATTTAAAGCAATGTTTAAGGTTTATAAGAATACTGTCAAAAAGCTCTTGAGCAATGAGCTCTTCTTGTTGAAAAGTCCGCTGATACTTACTGGCAGCCTGTCTTCCTAGCCCTTCTTCCTTGCTTAATACCTAGAATTCTCAAAGTACATTTTATTGGCCTCCAGTCAGAGAAAGACAGTCTGCTAATAAACACTCTGTGCCATTTACCATCTGGATAGTCTTCCTTGACTTACTAAGTAGGCAGTTTGTTTTTTTGTCAACAGACAGACAGTTTTTCAGTGTCAAAAGACGATCTTGTAGAAACAGGAAAAATTGTTGCCAGTCATATGCAATCTAAAGTGTCAAACAGAGGATGTATATTCCAGTTATTTATAAAAATTATATAGACTTAAGTTTCTGGAAAGCTCTCTCTTTGTGTACAGGTGGCTAACACATAGGTAGTGCAGTAAGAAATAGAAAGAGAAAAGGAGATTATACCAGCCTAACCTAACAGGTTTTCAACACTTTTCTCCAACCTTGGAGTTAACAGAATCGAGTAAGTTACCTATAAGTTTATTAAAAGTCTTAATTAGGCAAAACTCTTCTTTTTTAAAAGTTGTTCATATTTGAAAAGCAAAGGGCATTGTGAAAGATCTGTTTTGAATGCAGTAAGCTTCATAATAGGGGCTTCCCTGGTGGCTCAGATGGTAAAGATCTACCTGCAGTGCAGGAGGCCCAGGTTGAGTCCTTGGTTTGGAAAGATCCCCTGGAGAAGGAAATAGCAGCCCACTCCAGTATTTTTGCCTGGAGAATCCCATGGACAGAGGAACCTGGTGGGCTACAGTCCACAGGGTAGCAAGAGTCAGACACAACTCAGCAACTAAACCACCACTTCCACCAAGCTTCATAATGAGTTTGATGTGTCTTTAAGTTGAAAATTAAATTGACTACATTGAAAATCTGAGATTGGCATGTATCAGCTACCCTGAGAAACCATGATGCAGAAAGGCAGATGAATATCAAGACTAAGAAAAACATCTTTGCATGAAATTTCAATTGACTCCACATAAACATGGAGAAAGTGTGGTAGGAAGAAAAGCATGGAAATCCAGAAGATTGTATTTTTGAAAAGATACACTCAGAATTTCTTTTAGTAGAAGGGATGAGAAGGAATTGAATTGAATTGAAAATCACTTGAATAATAACGTGAATAGCATGTGACATATCAAGACACTTTAAGGAAACAATTGCTCTAAGTTATGGATTAACAAAAATGCACCCATTTAGTTTCAGTCAGGAGAAGGCAATGGCACCCCACTCCCATACTCTTGCCTGGAAAATCCCATGGACAGAGGAGCCTGGTGGGCTGAGTCCATGGGGTCACTGAGAGTTGGACACGGCTGAGCAACTTCACTTTCACTTTTCACTTTCATGCATTGGAGAAGGAAATGGCAACCCACTCCAGTGTTCTTGCCTGGAGAATCCCAGGGACGGGGGAGCCTGGTGGGCTTCCGTCTATGGGGTCGCAAGAGTCAGACACGACTGAAGCGACTTAGCAGCAGCAGCAGCAGCAGCAGTTTCAGTCAAGTGGCCAAGGTTAACAGCACTCAGGTTTCAGCTGTGCAAGCTCCATGTTCAGTCATTGTTTCTCTTGATAAACCTCCCTTCTTTTAAAACACATGATTCTTCTATATAGAGGTGGTTAAGATGGTTAGTTACATAAACAGCTTCTGTATTGAAAGATTCTTTGACTTTTGTGGAGTTCTGTTTTACTGTTGCTGTTTGTGTTTGTTTGTTTTCTTGTTTTTTTGTTTGTCTGTGTGTGTGTTTTCTTTCTTTCATGGGGTATCCTATTGTTGTCTACCAGGACCTAGTTGTCTTGGGTAATCATAATATTCCCTCTCGTGACCACTTTGACTACACTGTCCAATAATGGATGCTCTGTCTTGCTATGGCTAAGCTGCTGCTGCTGCTGTTAAGTTGTTTCAGTTGTGTCCAAATCTGTGCGACCCCGTGGACTGCAGCCTACCAGGCTCCTCTGTCCATGGGATTTTCCAGGCAAGATTATGACTAAACCCTAAAGTATTAAATATGAAAGACTCTAAAATTAATGTTAACCATTAACATTATCATCATCAGCAGCAATTTATGGGTTTTTTTGTTGTTGTTTTTTTTTTTAAGAAACATCATAAGGGAAACCCTTTTCGTTTCTCCTCATTTACTTCCACTGAATAGGAAATGATCATTTCTGGAGTCAGCAGATGTCTGCAGCAATCCTGAAGGTTCCAAGGGGCTCAAGGTTTAGAGTCCTTCCTGAGGCATCTCTTCTGCTCCCCTCCTGGAATATCTAACAGCGCTCATTCTTTAGACTTTCACCCCTGATCAGTTTGCCCTCTCCCTCTGGCTCTAACAGGAAAATTGTTATTCATCAGTAAGGTCAGTTACAATGACAGGTGGGTCATTGCTATATCAATAGAATCAACAGAGGAGATAACATGGAAGTGCTAATTAATTGGCTAATTGGTTTGGCAATGAAAACAATTTTAGTGGTTAAACATTTTTGAATCTTCATATAAAATATATTATTAGATTCACACCTTTGTAAATCAAAAGATAGTTATAATTTCTAACAATCCAGAAAGACATATCTTCCTAGCTTTTGTCTTCTATTTCCCTTTACTCTCTAAATATGTCTAAACTTTAAAAAAAAATTACATTTTCCCTTTTTCACATGGATATTCTTATTAGAACTTATAATTAAATATCTCTTCAGCTTTATAACTAAAGGAGCTTGAAGCAATATAGCAATGTACCAAATTTCCATTAAGTTGTCTTGCTCACAGTTTTTAACATAAACAGAATAGCATATTTTCCTCAAGCAATTTGAATGTTTTCTTCAATTTATAACTTCAAGAAGCTATATATGAAATTCATATGTGACCTGCTTGTTAGTCTGCCATAAATCCAGTTTTCTAAGCAATTCAGACTTTATTTGACAGCTAAATTTTAATTTAATCTTAAAAGGTGTTAGTGAGGCTGTTTGATTATTTTTTCAAAAAATATAAGGAAAAGATGTTATCATTATCTACATCAAGGAAACAATTTCATCAGAATACCATTCACTTTGTCTCCAATTAAATTAAAAACAAAAAACAAAAAACAAACACAAATGTTCATACTGTTATTTCTTTCATGAAAGAGAATTCTAAGGAAATAAAAATTTACCTAGCATATATTGATTAAAATATATCCATAAATTACTTTAAAACTATACATTCCAATGTGAAGATTTTGTTGAATTCCATAGCTCAGTTGGGAAAGAATCTGCCTCCAGTGTGGGAGACCTGTGTTCAATATTTGTGTTGGGAAGATCTGCTGGATAAGGGAAAGGCTACCCACTCCAGTATTCTGGCCTGGAGAATTCCATGGACTATACAGTCCATGGGGTCGCAAAGTGTTGGTCACAACTGAGCAACTTTCACTTTCACTATGTACAATTTGAATATTTGCTTAACTATCACTTTTTTAAAATCACTTAAAACATGTTTATTGAATTCCCACTATGCAAATCTTTACATGTGTACAGTTTTTTGACAACTAAAAGAAACCATGGATGCCTTTATGTTTTAGTGTTTGCTTATTTTAAAGCACTATGTCCTGATCTATGAAAAGTGTAATATATTTTTTAAACATTACCTATATAAGAAATTTATCAAATACTTGTCCTTTAAATTGAATTAAATACTTATTGCACGTGTGTGTACTAAGTCACTTTAGTCATATCCAACTCTTTGCAATCCCATGGAACTCCTCTGTCCATGGGATTCTCAAGGCAAGAATACTACAGTGGGGTGCCCTGCCCTTCTCCAAGGGATCTTTGCAACCTGGGTTTGAACCTGTGTCTCTTATGTCTCCTGCATTGGCAGGTGGATTCTTTACGCCTACTGTCACCTGTCGGACACGACTGCGCGACTAAACTGAACTGAACTGAGTGTCACCTGAGAATACAAAAGTATGTGCATAAAATATTCTTGGAAAACTATAAGGGTAATATGAAAAGGAAATAAATCTTGGACAGATACAGTAAATGCTTTAATAAACCCATAAGTTTTATTTTATTTTAATAATACTAGTTGAATAATTTGCACATGGATGCTTTTATCATCTAACATTTTTTCCCTTTATTTTTCTCAATAAATCAGCCCCCAGTTCAGTTCAGCTCAGTTCAGCTGCTCAGTCGTGTCCAACTCCTTGCAACCCCATGAATCGCAGCACGTCAGGCCTTCCTGTCCATCACCAACTCCTGGAGTTCACCCAGACCCACGCCCATGGAGTTAATGATGCCGTCCAGCCATCTCATCCTGTCGTCCCCTTCTCCTCCTGCCCCCAATCCCTCCCAGCATGAGAGTCTTTTCCAATGAGTCAACTTTTCGCATGAGGTGGCCAAAGTACTGGAGCTTCAGCTTTAGCATCATTCCTTCCAAAGAAATCCCAGGGCTGATCTCCTTCAGAATGGACTGGTTGGATCTCCTTGCAGTCCAAGGGACTCTCAAGAGTCTTCTCCAACACCACAGTTCAAAAGCATCAATTCTTCGGCACTCAACTTTCTTCATNTCAACTCTTCACATGAGGTGGCCAAAGTACTGGAGCTTCAGCTTTAGCATCATTCCTTCCAAAGAAATCCCAGGGCTGATCTCCTTCAGAATGGACTGGTTGGATCTCCTTGCAGTCCAAGGGACTCTCAAGAGTCTTCTCCAACACCACAGTTCAAAAGCATCAATTCTTCAGTGCTCAGCCTTCTTTGCAGTCCAATTCTCACATCCATACATGACTACTGGAAAAACCATAGCCTTGACTAGACGGACCTTAGTCAGCAAAGCAATATCTCTGCTTTTGAATATGCTATCTAGGTTAGTCATAACTTTGCTTCCAAGGAGTAAGCATCTTTTAATTTCATGGCTGCAGTCACCATCTGCAGTGATTTTGGAGCCCAGAAAAATAAAGTCTAACACTGTTTCCTCTGTTCCCCATCTATTTCCCATGAAGTGATGGGACTGAATGCCATGATCTTTGTTTTCTGAATGTTGAGCTGTAAGCCAACTTTTTCACTCTCCTCTTTCACTTTCATCAAGTCCTAGTTTAAGACTGAGAAAAGCAGTCTCCTAAGAGTTCCTAGCTGTTATATTATACTGGTCTTAGCTATATGGGTATCTGAAAACTAAGGCCAACTTTCATGAATCGCCAGTCTAGGTTCAATGCAGGATACAGGATGCTTGGGGCTGGTGCACTGGGATAACCCAGAGGGATGTTATGGGGAGGGATGCGGGAGCGGGTTCAGGAGTGGGAACTTATGTACACCCGTGGCGGATTCATGTTGATGTATGGCAAAACCAATACAGTATTGTAAAGTTAAAAAATAAATAAATAAAAAAATAAAAAGTATTTCAGAAAAAAAAAAAAATCCTATAATATCACACACACACAAAAAAAACTTATCTGTAAACCAAGATGATTTTGAAGTGCCAACCATAGTTACTATCTTTTCCAGACAAATAAGTAGAACATCTTTGTTAAAATAACACATTTCCCAACCTTGAACTATTTCATAAATCCTGGGAAATTATATACATTCAGATGATTTTTAAGGCCTGGCATAGAGAATCAAGATACTTAATAAAGCTTAGTATCTTCCTTTTTAATAGTTGGATTCTAAAAAGCACAAAATGCTAAAAGCTATGAGGTTAAAGTAGAACATGAGATAAGGCTGAACAAAGGGCAGAGATAAGCACAACAATCTGACCCTGTAGATAAAGTTTTCTCTGCTTAAGATCCAAGTTTTTTTTTTTTTTTTTTTTTAATTATGAAGTTATACCAAAGTATGTAATTGGTTGAAGACATATGAAAGTTAGTATATTCGGAATTCCTTATAACATTTTGCAAGTTTCTCTGAGTTAGGTTGGCCTGTCTTCCAAGGTGTGGAAAAGTTCATGCAAACAATTAGGCTTCCATGAATTTTAAAGACTGGTCATTCCCAACACTGTTAATGCTGGCCCCGAAATTATTTTTGTTCAGAATTGGAATTGGCAAAGATTTAGACCATACTCTGAAATTAAAAATTTACCATGGCATCACAATTAACTATCTCTCAAGGGACAGTGACAACCTTGGATATGGCTACTAGGTTGGATAGAGTGGAGTTGTTAAAAAAGTAGTATGACTCTAGAAATGAGTATGAGAATAAGAAAAAAAAATAAAGTACAGAGAAAGAACGTATGAGAATCTCTCTCATATTTCCATATAAGAAGTATCCTCAAATATCATCTTTCTCCCATTCTGACTTTGTCAAACCTAGGCTGAGGTCATTTCTGTTAAGTTTAGTTGCTCAGTCGTGTCCGATTTTTTGCAACCCCATGAACCGCAGCACGCCAGGCCTCCCTGTCCATCACCAACTCCCAGAGTCCACCCAAACCCATGTCCTTTGTGTCCGTGATGCCATTCAACCATCTCATCCTCTGTCGTCTCCTTCTCCTCCAGCCCTCAAAACCTCCCAGCATCAAGGTCTTTTCAAATGAGTCAGCTTTCTGCATCAGGTGGCCAAAGTATTGGAGTTTCAGTTTCAACATCAGTCCCTCCAATGGACATTCAGGACTGATCTCCTTTAGGATGGACTGGTTGGATCTCCTTTCAGTCCAAGGGACTCAAGAGTCTTCTCCAACACCACAGTTCAAAAGCATCAATTCTTTGGCACTCAGTTTCCTTTATAATCCAAATCTCACATTCATATATGAACACTGGAAAAACCATAGCCTTGACTAGATGGACCTTTGTTGGCAAAGCGATGTCTCTGCTTTTGAATATGCTGTCTAGGTTGGTCATAACTTTCCTTCCAAGGAGCAAGCATCTTTTAATATCATGGCTGCAATACCATCCTCAGTGATTCTGGAGGAATCAAAATCTTTATAAAAAGATTAAAAATAAAAGTCATTTTATAAAAATAAAGTCAGCCACTGTTTCCCCATCTATTTGCCATGAGGTGGTGGGACTGGATGCCATGATTGCTGGGAGCCAGCCGAGGAACTCCGCCCATGGCAAAGGTCATGAGGAAGGAGGCTTCGGCATACGCAAAGGCAGGATCGAGACTTAGGAAACCCCATGTTCCCGAGCATCCCGAGCACCCCCAAAACCAGAGTCTGTTTTATGCTCTCACCTACACCTCTGACTTTATGGGGGGATGTTCCCCCACCACCTCTTGGAGAAGGAGTTAACTTGCAGCTCTAGTTAATAAAAATTCCTGGGCGTGACAAGAGTGTTTCAACTTACAAACTCCTCTGAAGCTTCTCTAGCCTGTCTGAGCAGGTTCGTCCGGCCAACTGTGAGAGGCACAAGATGCTTTAAACTTTCTATATACAGATTCTTTTGAGAAGTTACAAAATTATTAGTATAGTATTAGTGGGTTGATTAGAAATTATATTGGTGAAGGGTTTTTCATTTGTTGAGCCAATATTTGCTGCTAAATCTCCATATTCCCTGCCCTTATAATGAATATAACTAGCATATAGGAAAAATAAGTATTAACCTTTAAGATTAATCATGTTAAACCTTAGGCTAAGTAAATTCCTTTCTTGATTGTAACCCACTACACCCTCACCCTATAGGAATGCAACTTTGTTTGGAGGGTGGCGCCTGGTTTAAGAAAAAATCACCCCTGGAAAAAAATAAGTTTTCTGGTTGACTGACCGTTATCAGAAAGGGCCATAAAATGTCAGCAGGGCTCATGGCCAGAAGATGATGTAAAACCCCTACGACCTTTGTATAATTTTATATGAAGCACCTGATTTTGACAAGGGTCAGGTCTGCTGACCCCGCCTGACTGTGTATTCATCCCTATGTATAACAAAAAGTATATAAGCAAACCTGAAAATAAAGAAAATGGATCAGTTTCTGGAAAGACTGATTCCCCTGTGTCATTCTTTCTTTCCCCTTCTGGCTGAATTCCCATCTGGAGCATGGATACTTGGCAAACTCCTTGTCTTGGAGTTTTATTGGTATTCCACGTAAACCAAGTTATTCAGTCTCTTTTTCTCCACTAATATTCCTACTACACTATCCTTTGCTAATCTCTCTTTATATCTGTAATTAAATAAGTTCTTTCCTAGGATGCCTCTCCGTCTCCCCTTCGAATTACCCTGGATTCTCTGGGGCTGGACCCCGGCAAGTTTTCTGAATGTTGAGCTTTAGGCCAACTTTTTCCACTCTCTTCTTTCACTTTCAATAAGAGGCTTTTTAGCTCCTCTTCACTTTCTGCCATAAGGGTGGTGTCCTCTGCATATCTGAGGTTATTGATATTTCTCCCCACAATCTTGATTCCAGCTTGTGCTTCCTCTAGCCCAGCATTTCTCATCATGTACTCTGCATATAAGTTAAATAAGCAGGGTGACAATATACAGCCTTGACGTACTCCTTTTCCTATTTGGAACCAGTCTGTTGTTCCATGTTCAGTTCTAACTGTTGCTTCCTGACCTGTATACAGGTTTCTAAAGAGGCAGGTTAGGCGGTCTGGTATTCCCATCTCTTTCAGAATTTTCCACAGTTTCTTGTGATCCACACATTCAAAGGCTTTGGCATAGTCAATAAAGCAGAAATAGATGTTTTTCTGGAACTTTCTTGCCTTTTCAATGATTCAGCGGATGTTGGCAATTGGATCTCTTGTTCCTCTGCCTTTTCTAAAACCAGCTTGAACATCAGGAAGTTCACAGTTCACATAGTGCTGAAGCCTGGCCTGGAGAATAATTTTGAGGATTACTTTACTAGCGTGTGAGATGAGTGCAATTGTTAGGTAGTTGGAGCATTCTTTGGCATTGCCTTTCTTTGGGATTGGAATGAAAACTGACTTTTTCCAGTTCTGTGGCCACTGCTGAGTTTTCCAAATTTGCTGGCATATTGAGTGCAGCACTTTCACAGCATCATCTTTTAGGATTTGAAATAGCTCAACTGGAATTCCATCACCTCCCCTACCTTTGTTCATAGTGATGCCTCCTAAGGCCGACTTGACTAGACATTCCACGATATCCGGCTCTAGGTGAGTGTGAGTGATCACACCTTTGTGATTATCTGGTCATGAAGATCTTTTTTGTGCAGTCCTTCTTTGTATTCTTGCCACCTTTTTTTTTTTTTTTAAATATCTTCTGCTTCTGTTAGGTCCATACTATTTCTGTCCTTTATCAAGCCCATCTTTGCATGAAATGTTCCCTTGGTATCTCTAATTTTCTTGAAGAGATCTCTAGTCTTTCCACTCTATTATTTTCCTCTATTTTTTTGCACTGATCACTGGGGAAGGCTTTCTTATCTCTCCTTGCTATTCTTTGGAACTCTGCATTCAAATGGGTATATCTTTCCCTTTCTCCTTTGCTTTTTCTCTCTTCTTTCCACAGCTATTTGTAAGGCCTCCTTGGACAGCCATTTTGCTCTTTTACATTTCTTTTCCATGGGGATGGTCTTGATCCCTGTCTCCTGTGCAATGTCACGAACGTCCGTCCATAGTCCATCAGGCACTCTATCAGATCTAGTCCCTTAAATCTATTTCTCACTTCCACTGTATGGTCATAAGTGATTTGATTTAGGTCATACCTAAATGGTCTAGTGGTTTTTCCCACTTTCTTCAATGTAAGTCTGAATTTGGCAATAAAGGGTTCATGATCTGAGCCACAGTCTGCTCCTGGTCTTGTTTTTACTGACTGTACAGAGCTTCTCCATCTTTGGCTACAAAGGCTATAATCAATCTGATTTCGGTGTTGACCATTTGGTGATATCCATTTGTAGAGACTTCTCTTGTGTTGTTGGAAGAGGGTGTTTGCTATGACCAGTGAGTTCTCTTGGCAGAACTCTGTTATCCTTTGCTCTGCTTCATTCTATACTCCAAGGCCAAATTTGCCTGTTACTCCAGGTGTTTCTTGACTGCCTACTTTTGCATTCCAATCCCCTATAACGAAAAAGACATCGTTTGGGGGTGTTAGTTCTAGAAGATTTTGTACGTCTTCATAGAACCGTTCAACTTCAACTTCTTCAACATTATTGGTTGGGGCATAGACTTGGATTGCCATGATATTGAATGGTTTGCCTTGGAAACGAAAAGAGATCTTCTGTTGTTTTGAGTTGCATCCAAGTACTGCATTTCAAACTCTTTTGTTGGCTATGATGGTTACTCCATTTCTTCTAAGGGATTCCTGTCCACAGTAGTAGATAAAATGGTCATCTGAGTTAAATCACCCATTCCAGTCCATCTTAGTTCACTCATTCCTGTTCATGATGTTAATTTCAATGTTCACTCTTGCCATCTCCTGTTTGATCACTTCCAGTTTGCCTTGATTCATGGACTTAACTTTCCAGGTTCCTATGCAATATTGCTCTTTACAGCATCAAACCTTGCTTCTATCACCAGTCCCATCCAAAACTGGGTGTTGTTTTTTTTTTTTTTTTTTGGCTCCATTTCTTCATTCTTTCTGGAGTTATTTCTCCATTAATCTCCAGTAGTATATTGGGCACCTACTGACCTGTGGAGTTCATCTTTCAGTGTCCTATCTTTTTGCCTTTTCATACTGTTCATGGGGTTCTCGAGGCAAGAATACTGAAGTGGTTTGCCATTCCCTTCTCCAGTGGACCACATTCTTTCAGAGCTGTCCACCATGACCTGTCCATCTTGGGTAGCCCCACACAGCATGGCTTAGTTTCACTGAGTTAGACAAGGCTGTGGTCCATGTGATCAGATTGGAGTTGTCTGTGATTGTGGCTTTAGTCTGTCTGCCCTCTGATGCCCTGTCTCAGTGCCTACCATCTTACTTGTGTTTCTCTTACCTTGGACATCAGGTATCTCTTCATGGCGGCTCCAGCAAAGCACAGCCACTTCTCCTTACTTTGGATGTAGGGTAGGTCCTCTCAGCCACTGCCCCTGACCTTGGACGTGGGGTAGCTCCTCTCAGGCTGCTCTGGCACTGTTGTAGTGGCCGTGCTAGGTTGAGGTTAGTTGTCACAAATATATTTTCTTAAAACTTGCCTTAAATTAACTTTTGCACAAAGTTCCTAGTGGTTAGAGATGCAAGGAATTGTGCATAAAACTCAAGAAGCCAAAATTTTAACATATATATATATATATGTATATAAAAAAAGTATGCATTTTAATTATCATCATTTCATACAATCCAGCTATCTGGAATTTGTAACAAATATCATGAATGTTTCTACACTTAGAAAAGGAGTGTGCAACTAAGGATTAAACAAATATTTGTGAGTCAGATTATTTTTTTCATTCTTTGGCACTGATATATTGTTGAAATGTATTAGAGTATTCTTACAAGTGACTCTTTCCCAGTAGAATTGAGAATGCAAAAGAGGAAGTAAAAGGAAAGAAAGTAACTGGAAAAATATCTTAAAAATATGAGATTATTACAGAGAAAAATCGTCCTATGACTTCTTCTAAAGATAAAGAAGTGGTAGAACGAAGTTAGAAATTTAAATCTTAGACTAAAGCAATACTGAGTGTTTTTATAGGCCAGAATAAGATGCCAAGATAGAGTTTAAAGTCCCTTTCTGGAGATCTCTTAGAAGTGAAAAAGATTATTATGCACCTATTTGACGTATAATTTTGCCTGAGATGTAAAAGCTCAACTAAATAACCTCTCAAGGTCCTTTTGTTCCAATCTTTCAATAATTATTTAAATGAAATCAAGAATTAAATGCTTGCTTTGACTTGCAATATCTTAGTGCACTGACCTGGGCTTTGTAACTTAATATCTATGAGTACTAATCTATTTTAACTAGATGGGAACAGGAAAAATGAATTGCAAAACATGGTAATGAGATCAAAGATCTCAATATATCTTGCATGGTTCCAAGACCCAGAGGTCAAAATCTTATCTCAAGAGAAGTGAAGTGGAGGAGGATGAAAAGGAGGAGCATCATTCAGAGTTGAGCTTTTAGTACATGCTATGGATAACGAAGTGAACTTAATTTTACTGTGTGTGTGATGAGAATATACTTTAGTTGAAAAATCTCCTTCCTATGGGTTGTTGTAATTGAACAAAGTTACATTTCATCTGAATTAATGACCTAACAGTAGCCACTATTTCTAATTATAAAAATCACCTTCTGAAAAGCAGTGATAATTAATTGAAACTGTAGTCCTTACAATGAATAAGTATCAGTGACTTTGATTCAAATCCTTCACATTAATAATCAGGAGCATTTTTTTAAAGTACAATATTTCAAGATTCCTCTTTAGCTATTGTCTATATCACAGGTTGATCTTTAGAAAAAGGATGAAACATCAATTTTTGGAGATATAGACTCATTAATTAATTTATAATTTTGCATTTAAAAGACAATCTTCACAATAATTTAATTCTTAGACTAATTTTCTTTAAATAAGCCTGATTTCATTATTTTTCTTATAAGGATAGCTATAATGATACATTATAATTTTTAAAAATCTGAAATAACTGAAATTTGAGAGAAGAGGTTTTAGGGAGGGGCAGATACTTGAGAAATCTATTGCAGAAGGAATATCAATTGATTTACATTTTTTCTTACTAAAATCCATTTGGTTAGCTCTGTGTACATCATGCATTTACATGCACATTTAATCATTAAGAATTCTTCCATAAAACATCCTCTAAAAATGCAAGAAACACAACTAATCTCAAAAATATACAAGCAGCTTATGCAGCTCAACTCCAGAAAAATAAATGACCCAATCAAAAAATGGGCCAAAGAACTGAATAGACATTTCTCCAAAGAAGACATACGGATGGCTAACAAACACATGAAAAGATGCTCAATATCACTCATTATCAGAGAAATGCAAATCAAAACCACAATGAGGTACCATTTCACACCAGTCAGAATAGCTGTGATCCAAAAGTCAACAAGCAATAAATGCTGGAGAGGGTGTGGAGAAAAGGGAACCCTCTTCCACTGTTGGTGGGAATGCAAATTAGTACAGCCACTATGGAGAACAGTGTGGAGATTCCTTTAAAAATTGCAAATAGAACTGCCTTATGATCCAGCGATCCCACTGCTGGGCATACACACCGAGGAAACCAGAATTGAAAGAGACACTTGTACCCCAATGTTCATTGCAGCACTATTTATAATAGCCAGGACATGGAAGCAACCTAGATGTCTATCAGCAGATGAATGGATAAGAAAGCTTGGGACATATACACAATGGAGTATTACTCAGCCATTAAAAAGAATACATTTGAATCAGTTCTATTGAGGTGGATGACGCTGGAGCCGATTATACAGAGTGAAGTAACCCAAAAAGAAAAACACCAATACAGTATACTTACACATATATATGGAATTTAGAAAGATGGTAATGATAAACCTGTATGTGAGACAGCAAAAGACACAGATGTATAGAACGGCCTTTTGGACTCTGTGGGAGAGGGAGAGGGTGGGATGATTTGGGAGAATGGCAATGTAACATGTATGATATCATAAATGAAATGAATCACCGGTCTAGATTCGATGCAGGATGCAGGATGCTTGGGACTGATGCACGGGGATAATCAAGAGAGATGGTGTGGGGTGGGAGGGGGGAGGTGGGGGTCGGGATTGGGAGTTCATGTATACTCGTGGCTGATTCATGTCGATGTATAGCAAAACAAATACATCATTGTAAAGCAAAACAAACTAAAAAACAAAAATTAATTTTTTAAAAAAAGGCAAGAAACAATATAGTCCTTAATTCTCAACTTCAGCTCAACTTCCTGAATGCCTGCCAGACAAGAATTCTTCTTTCCTATTTTTTTTTCCCTGTCTGCTTCTTAGGTTCCCAGTATCCAAATATTATCTTATTCCTTCTGAACTTTTTTTCACTGTCTTTTGCACAAACAAATCTTGACCTTTTTACAACCCAAATATGCTTACTGCCCTACTGTAGTCTAATATTTCTGTTTCGTGCACAGAGTCAATGACTGCTATCATTGTTTGCTAGGTCAAACATTGCTCTTAAGCATTACACTATTATCTTAATAATCACAGCCACTGTATTAGGTAGGTTCTATTATTACTTTTAATCTATAGATGAGAAAATTGAGAGGCAATAGTGTTAAGTAAATGGACCAAGGTTACTCAAGCATCAAGTGGAAGAGCCAGGACTGGAACCCAGGCAAGGCTTAGCCCTTGCTCCAATCTGTTGCATTGCATACTTTACCTATACTGCCTTCTTGAGGACATTGAAGTTACACTTTCAGTAGAAGGATCAAAAGGTCAAATTTGGTTAAAATGACTGGCCATGAGTTGCAGCTGTAATCTGGAAGAGAATAGAGGTTATTTCCTACATAAGAATAAAAATCATTGACCCTGCAATTTTAATATAATGTTTTCACATGTTGCAGTTAACTCTTTTCTGAAGATCTCTTCATCGTTACTCTTCCACCATTTTCTGTTCATTGTTACTATTTCCAATACTTCTTTTTTTGCCCATCAACTATTGTTTCATTCTACTTCCTCAACTGTTGAATCTGACACATTCTTTTAGCTAGAACTCTTGAATAAGGTAAGGTAATTTTTCTTGGGCTTCCTAGGTGGCTCGGTGGTAGAGTCTGCCTGCCTGCCAGTGTAGGAGACTTCAGTTCCATCCCTGGATTGGGACAATCCTTGGAGAAGGAAATGGTAATGCACTCCAGTATTCTTGCCTGGGAAATCCAGTGGACAGAGGAGCCTGATTGGGTACAATCCATGGGGTGGCAAAACATTTGGACACAGCTTAGCAAGTAAACAATAGCAACAGTATTTCCTTTGTAATTATCTTTATTATTATTTTGAGAAGTCAGTGAGATTTAGAGATTAGAACACTGGATTTGGAATAAAAATCAATGGATTTTTAAAGTTAGATCTACCATCAAGCTCTGAGTGACATTAGTAGATGACTTCTCTAAGACTTAACTCACCATCTATAACTTACCTCTAGGTTACCTCACAGAATGCTTACAAGTTTCAAATTCAATAGAACACACAAAAAGCAAGAGTACTTATAAAATTTTAGAATTTTCATTGGTCCTATTATTCTGATATAGGTTATCTTTGATATATGATTATTTGATATTAATAAGTTTTAACCTTTGTCAAAAATCTACCATCTGAAAATGAGATTTTACCTATGTGCTACAATCAGAGTTTCTACCACAATTAAAAGAAATATATAAACCTAAAGTAATCTCTCATTATTATTTCTTAATATAAAGGTGCAGTAAGATTGTCCAGCTATTTGGCTTCCTGTATCTAGGTTTACTTTATCTAATGTGAGTTGGCTTAATTCATCTGTTTACTAAAGGTTGTAGAATAATTGAGTTGGTTCAGATACTTGGCTTGGTTTACTGAAATGTGATTCGAAGTTGCAAAAACCCATTGTTAAGTGAGTTAGTACACAGTTTTATCAGAACAATTTCAACTGTTGTGTACTATTCCAGGTGGGACAAATAGCTATTATTTTAAACAATTTTACAGGCATGCTTTAATTATGTATTATACTCAATCACAATTCAGTCAGATTACTTTGCTATTCATGACCAATTATCCTGGAATACAGTGAACTTTGTAGGCCAAATGAACTATCTATTATATGCATAAACTCTTGATTCTTTGAAAATATTTTCAACTAGAGACAAAAAGAATGTTTACATTTACTATAAATGTTGATGATTTTCAACAGTAATTTAAAATCTGTTTCCGTGAAACTCTAGTATATGCAGAGCATTCAGTTCAGTTCAGTCACTCAGTCGTGTCCAACTCTTTGCAACCCCATGAATCACAGCACGCCAGGACTCCCTGTCCATCACCAACTCCCGGAGTTCACTCAAACTCATGCCCATCGAGTCAGGATTGCCATCCAGCCATCTCATCCTCTGCTGTTCCCTTCTCCTCCTGCCCCCAATCCTTCCCAGCATCAGGATCTTTTCCAATGAGTCAGCTCTTTGCATGAGGTGGCCAAAGTATCAGAGTTTCAGCTTTAGCATCAGTCCTTCCAATGAACACCCAGGACTGATCTCCTTTAGGATGGACTGGTTGGATCTCCGTGCAGTTGAAGGGACTCTCAACAGTCTTCTCCAACACCACAGTTCAAAAGCAACAATTCTTTGGCACTCAGCTTTCTTCACATTCTAACTCTCACATCCATACATGACCATAGGAAAAACCATAGCCTTGACTAGACGGATCTTAGTCAGCAAAGTAATGTCTCTGCTTTTGAATATACTATCTAGGTTGGTCATAAACTTTCTTCCAAAAAGCATCAATTCTTTGGCACTCAGCCTTCTTCACAGTCCAACTCTCACATCCATACATGACCATAGGAAAAACCATAGCCTTGACTAGACGGATCTTAGTCAGCAAAGTAATGTCTCTGCTTTTGAATATACTATCTAGGTTGGTCATAAACTTTCTTCCAAGGAGTAAGCGTCTTTTAATTTCATGGCTGCAGTCACCATCTTCAGTGATTTTGGAGCCCCAAAAAATAAAGTCTGACACTGTTTCCCCATCTATTTCCCATGAAGTGATGGGACCAGATGCCATGATCTTCGTTTTCTGAATGTTGAGCTTTAAGCCAACTTTTTCACTCTCCTCTTTCACTTTCATCAAGAGGCTTTTGAGTTCCTCTTCACTTTCTGCCATAAGGGTGGTGTCATCTGCATATCTGAGGTTATTGATATTTCTCCCCACAATCTTGATTCCAGCATGTGTTTCTTCCAGTCCAGCGTTTCTCATGATGTACTCTGCATATAAGTTAAAAAGCAGGGTAATAACATACAGCCTTGATGTACTCCCTCTCCTATTTGGAACCAGTCTGTTGTTCCATGTCCAGTTCTAACTGTTTATTCCTGACCTGCATATAGGTTTCTCAGGAGGCAGGTCAGGTTCTCTGGTATTCCCATCTCTTTCAGAATTTTCCACACTTTCTTGTGATCCACACAGTCAAAGTCTTTGACATAGTCAAGAAAGCAGAAATAGATGTTTTTCTGGAACACTCTTGCTTTTTTGACGATCCAGCGGATGTTGGCAATATGATCTCTGGTTCCTCTGCCTTTTCTAAAACCAGCTTGAACATCTGGAAGTTCACGGTTCATGGACTGCTGAAGCCTGGCTTGGAGAATTTTGAGCATTACTTTCATAGCATGTGAGATGAGTGCAGTTGTGTAGTAGTTTGAGCATTCTTTCACATTGCCTTTCTTTGGGATTGGAATGAAAACTGATATTTTCCAGTCCTGTGACCACTGCTGAGTTTTCCAAATTTGCTGGCATATTGAGTGCAGCACTTTCACAGCATCCATCTTTTAGGATTTGAAATAGCTCAACTGGAATTCCATTACCTTCACTAGCTTTATTCATAGTGATGCTTTCTAAGGCCCACTTGACGTCACATTTTAGGATGTCTGGCTCTAGGTGAGTGATCACACCATCATGATTATCTGGATTGTGAAGCTCTTTTTTGTACAGTTCTGTGTATTCTTGCCAACTCTTCTTAAGATCTTTTCTTCTGTTAGGTCCATAGCATTTCTGTCTTCTGTTAGAAGTCAGGGTCAGCAGCCAAGGGAGCTACCCCATGCCAGAGGTCAGTGCAGGCGGCCGAGAGGAGATACTCCTCGTCCAAGGTAAGGAGCAGTGGCTCTGCTTTGCTGGAGCCGCCATGAAGAGATACCCCATGTTCAAGGTAAGAGAAACCCAAGTAAGATGGTAGGCAATTACAGAGGGCATCAGAGGGCAGACACACTGAAACCATAATCACAGAAAACTACTCAATCTGATCACATGACCACAGCCTTGTCTAACTCAGTGAAACTAAGCCATGCTGTGTGGGGCCACCCAAGATGGAGTTCATGGTGGAGAGGCCTGACAGAATGTGGTCGACTGGAGAAGGGAATGGCAAACCACTTAGTATTCTTGCCTTGAGAACTCCATGAACAGTATGAAAAGAGCATTCAGGAGTCTACTAAATATGCTTCCAAATTATTTATCTTTCCTAGGGTAGGAATGATACAGAATTCCCCAAATAAGCTTCAAAAGGCCAAAATGTAAGTCCAAACAGTCTAGTTGTTGGTAGAAACATTGCTATCACAGAAGCTCACTTTGACTCTGTTAAGATAGATACATTAGCAAATATGAGGCACAGTGAGAAATGTAAATTTAAGGCAGATAGAAAAAGCCGTGGCACACAGTAAGTAGGATTTGGTTTTGGTTGGAGGATTGAGATGGGTAGTCACATTATAAGATGGTCCTGAAGAAGGCAGTCCAGCAGGCATGCAAAACAATCAATCAACCAGATAAACAAAAAACATGGTTTTCTGGAAAATGGAAATTAAACTAGAGGAGAGAAGATCAAGTAGGGATTCCCTAGTGTCTCAGTGATAAAGAATCTGCATTTCATTCAGGGGACACAGGTTCAGTCCCTACTTTGAGAAGATCCACTAGAGAAGGGAATAGCAATCCTCTCCAGTATTCTTGCCTGGGAAATCACATGAACAGAGGAACATGATGGTCCATGAGTTCACAAAAGAGTTGAACACAACTTAGCAACTAAACAAAGAGAAGATCAAGAAGGATATTGACTGAAAAGTCAGCCTTCTATATCTCCCAGAGCTCACATTCAATTTAGGAATCCAATCTGTGGCTTTGCTATGTTGAGGTCCTTATTTTTTCAGTCCTGCCTGTGTGTATAGAACTCTGGTAATCTCTTACCTAGAGTACAATAATATCTTTCTCCCTTCTGTTCTAGTTTTCAGCTGCTATTCTCTCCTAAAAATTTTATATACTTTTGACCAAATCATAATCTTGACTAGCATGTCATCAATTAAAATCCACTTATTACTACCCTTTAATAACCATTCATAATGGCTTTCTGCTAACAACATCCCACCTGTCTCACTTTATATTGATGCTTGTCACTTATCTGTAGCATTCACTATACTGCAAACCCTAGGAGGGCAGAGAGCAGATCAGTATTGTTTACAATTGTAATCTTGCTATCACTGACGATGTCTAGCACATAGTCTGCTTAGTTTCAATTTTATATCCTATCATTTGATGAAACTATCCATTTTACTATCCTGTATAATATACTAGTTTCTATTGTTCCCATCCTAGTATGGACAGTTAGCCCATGAAGTGATTATGTCTCATTATTTAAATTTTACCATAAGTGAGGTTTGCACTTAATGCTATGAGATTCTAAATTATTGTTCATTTTATACTCTGATGTACAGTAACTGATTTCCAACTGTTATGCCAACATGAAGGATTTGAAGAGAAGCCAATTAAGATTCTTCCTAAGCATCACCTATAAAATACTTCAGGATATTTGCAAATTCTATACACATACACATCCCTCTATTAATGCTTATAAATAAATGAGAATAATAAAACTTTGAGTATAAGCATGTTGTATTAGTTATCTAGGGCTTCTATATTGAAATACATAAAGTGGATGGCTTAAACAATAGACATTTGTTTCTCACAGTTCTGGAGAATGGAGAGTCTGAGACCAGAGTGCTAGCATGTTGAGAGCCCTCTTCTTGGCTTGCAGACTGTTGTATTTTCACATAGAAAGAGAATTGTCTGTTCTTATAAAGGTACTAATCCCTCATGAGGACACCACTATCATGAACTAATTACCTTTGCAAGGTCCCCATCTCAAAGTACTATAAGACTGGAGGTTAAAATTTCAACATATAAAATTTGGAGGGACTCAGTACAGTCCATCACTTCAGTTCAGTCACTCTTCATGTCTGACTCTTTGCAACTCCATGGGCTGCAGCATGCCAGGCTTCCTTGTTCATCACCAATTCCCAGAGCTTACCCAACTCATATCCATCAAGTCAGTGATGACATCCAACCATCTCATCCTCTGTCATCCCATTCTCCTCCTGCCTTCAATCTTTCCCAGCACCAGGGTCTTCTAATGAGTCAGGTCTTCATATCAGGTGGCCAAATTATTGGAGCTTCAGCTTCAGCATCAATCCTTCCAATATTCAGGACTGATTTCCTCTAGGATGAACTGGTTGGATTTCTTTGCAGTCCAAGGGACTCTCAAGAGTCTTCTCCAACACCACAGTTTAAAAGCATCAATTCTTCAGTGCTCAGTTTACTTTATGGTCTAACTCTCACTTCCATACATGACTACTGGAAAAAAACACAGGTTTGACTAGATGGAACTTGGTTGGCAAAGTAATGCCTCTGCTTTTTAATATGCTCTCTAGGTTTGTCATAGCTTTTCTTCCAAGAAGCAAGCGTCTTTTAATTTCATGGTTGCAGTCACCATCTGCAGTGATTTTGGAGCCCACGAAAACAAAATCTATTAATGTTTCCATTGTTTTCCCATTATTCAGTCCATAGAACATGTATTTATAAATAGACTCGAAGAACATGAGTTTGAGCAAGCTTTGGCAGTTGGTGATGGACAGGCAAGCCTGGTGTGCTGCAGTCTATGAGGTCGCAAAAAGTTGGACATGACTTAGCGACTGAACTGATCTAAACAGATATAAATCCATGCACATACATACACACACAAACATATATACGTATTTTCTTTTTTCTGTATTAGTGCTGTGTATTAGTACTACTTATCAGTCTAGAACAATGTATGTCAGTGGACCCCTGGGAGTCTCTGAGGCATATTCAAGACTACTAGGTTAACATTATTTTAATAATAATAATAAGACATCATTTGTCTTTATCATCTTATTGATATTGGGCTAAGGTGAAAAAGTATCATTTGTGAAATTGTTGGTGGTCTGGCATATAGCAAGATATATATATATATATATATATATATATATATATATTCCTTTGTATGAGGAAATGCACTTTTAAGATTGTTGATT
>SJXQ01010453.1:304633-349412 GCA_006408695.1 Aepyceros melampus
AAAAAAAAAACTTTCAGGCAAAAGTTAGAATTTTTGAAAATTTGTTTGCACCATTGTAAGTCTGACAGCTTCAATATTCTGATGAGTTTGATGATTATATTAACAAATACAATATTTTTAAATTGTATGATGGAGCTTAGCCACATTTTGAAGACTTGCACCATTTAGTGAACCAATATTTTCCAATCAGTAAATGATGTCATAAAATTAAACAAAGGTAAAAGATTTTCAAATTGCAAAAGGGACAATACATTTTTATTGAATTTTATAATTTTTAATTATGTTGTAACACAATATGAAAATTTGTTAAAGTGTTATTAAAATATTTTCAGAATCTCCATTGTAATTAACTTATAAGAACTGCTTCATGTAAAAATTTTATGTGCTATCAAGGAAGAATATCTCAAATTATTGAACAAAGCTATTAAAGTATTACCCTCTTTTCTGTGTATCAGTGGGAACCAAATTTTCTTTGTGGATACCATCCAAAATATATTGAAATACATTGACCACAGGAGTAAGTGAGAAGATCTAGCTGTCTTCTATTAATATAGATAGCAAAGAAATAAATATACAGAAATACCATACAGTATTACTCTTCTCAATTTGGGGGAGTGTTGAAAAATATATTTTAATAAAAATATGCTATATATATTAACATGCAATAGATTCATTTTTTATATTTAAATGACTTCATTAATAAATATATTTTTTAAATTTCTAATACAGTAAGTATTGTTAGATATAATTCCCCAAATAAAAGTTTTTAAATAGTCATCAATTTTAAAGAGTATAAATGTTAAAGAGTATAATGTTTCTATTATCAAAATTTAGAGAACCTCTGCTTTAGAATGAATTTGGCTTTGGTCTATATCTAACAAACAGAACTTGCACACATTTTTTGCTCCATCATCAAGATTTATGAAGTTTAAACAAACTCTTAGAGGAAAAAATATTGGATATTCTTGTATTTTCTCATTGTCTCAATTTATTTTGTTTTCTATCTTTCTACAAGTTTTCTAAATCTTCTCAAGTAACTTGGGTCTACCATCCATATTTCTAAAATGTGATTAATGTTGCTTTTTATTTTTTGTGTGTACATTTATGCACATGTGTGTTGTGATTATTAATTCAGCCTTTCCTAACATGTTTTAAACAGCTCATTAGACATTCAGATCTCACTATTACCAGCATTTTAATACCTGTCTCCTTTGTCAATACTTTCCCAAATCATCAGTATTACCATTTCTGTAAAAATAAAATATGAGCCCATACAGTCATTTTCCTTTCTCATCATCTTTACTTTTCTCTAATAATACAACTCTATATCTTTTCTGTCTTACACAATGGCTGAATGCTAACATTGCTAGTCCACTGTAAACCCATTTCCTACTTCCTATGAAAATTATTGTAGTCTTCCAGAATTCAATTTGTAGACACATAAAAATTATAAAATTAGAGAATCATCAAAAATAAGAATAGAAATGATAAATTTAGCTTTCTCTTTCACCAAAAAACTTTGCTGACTGTTCTGTGGCTGACTAAATTGCTCTCTTTGCATATTCAATATCTAATATTTTTATTTATTCATTTACCTGCTCCATCCAGATACACGTATTTTAGGGGCAGAGATATATCTTCTTCATTTAATTACATATCCTAGCACAGAGTCTGGAATAGAGACACACAATTCCATAAGTATTAACATACTCCATAAGCAACAAATGAAACAGAGAATTGAACTAGATCATCCAGTGAGAAAGCCAGTGATTTTTGCATATTTTTGAGGCTTTTATTTTCTGGAATGTCTTGGGTTCTATTTGGGTTTGAAAGTGAAAATGAAAGTGAACTCGCTCAGTCGTGTCCGACTCTTTTTTATTCCATGGACTGTAGTCTGCCAGGCTGCTGCATCCATGGGATTTCCCAGGCAAGAATGGAATGGGTTGCTGTTTCCTTTTCCAGAGGATCTTCTGGACATGGGACTAAAACAGAGTCTCCCACTGTGCAGGCAGATTCTGCAAAGTGAGCCACCAGGGAAGCCCCTATTTGTGTTTACTTACTGTAATAAGAACCTAAGAAATGTATGTTAAGCACTTGAATACACTTCAGAAGCCAGTTCAGTTCAGTTCAGTTCAGTTGCTCTGTCCTGTCTGACTCTTTGCAACCCCATGGACTGCAGAATTCCAGGCTTCCCTGTTCATCACCAACTGCCAGACATTACTCAAACTCATGTCCATTGAGTCAATGATGCCATCCAACCATTTCATCCTATGTCATCCCCGTCTTCTCTTGTTGAGGTCCTTTAATGGACCAGAACCTAGTGGTCCGGAGTCGACTGATAAGAAAGTAAAGGAGAGAGAAAGAGGCTGATAGTCCTTGGTTTATGCAGAAAGCCAATGAAGTCCCTGACACGAGGCTTGCTCTGTTCACAGAGGCCTCAGGCACCCTCTCGATGGGGTGAAGCCACAGAGCTCCTTCTTGAGAGGGTCTTAGAAGCCCGGGCAGGAAACTGAACTCAGAGAGCCTCTGCGCTCCAAAGAAATAGCTTGAGAGAGAGAGAGAGAGAGAGAGAGAGAGAGAGGGAGAGGGAGAGAGGGAGAGAGAAAGCAAGACACAGGGACTAAAGCTCTGATGGAGCAAAGGTGTTTTATCAACATGGTGTGGGCATATGTACTGTAGTTATTCTCAGCAAAGATAAAGATTAAAATTCCAGACTTAACAAAACATAGGCTATTCATATTAGAGAGAGAATTGTAAATAATCACTTTTATCATATGGTTCATTAAAAGGAAGAGGGTACTTATCACCGTATAGAAAAACTAACGAAGGAAATGCCTGGATTCCTCAGCCCTTGGGAGAGGCATTAATAAGGAACAGAGAATTCCTGACAGATCCAAAACAGCACACAGGAAGCCTCCTGTTAAATGCTTCCTGACACCCCCCCGCCTTCAATCTTTCCCAGCATCAGTGTCTTTTCAAATGAGTCAGTTCTTTGCATGAGGTGCCAAAGTATTGAAGCTTCAGCTTCAGCATCAGACCTTCCAATCAATATTCAGGACTGATTTCCTTTAGGATTGACTGGTTTGATCTCCTTATAGTCCAAGGAACTCTCAAGAGTCTTCTCTTACACTACAGTCCAAGAGCATCAATTCTTCGGCACACAGCTTTCGTTAGAGTCCAGTTCTCACATCCATGCATGACTACTGGGAAAACCGTAGCTTTGATTAGATGGACCTTTGTTGGCAAAGTAATGTCTCTGCTTTTTAATATGCTGTCTAGGTTGGTCATAGTTTTTTTTTCCCAAGGAGCAAGCATCTTTTAATTTCATGACTGCCATCACCATCTGCAGTGATTTTGGAGCCCAAGAAAATAAAATCTGTCACATTGTTTCCCCATCTATTTGCCATGAAGCAATGGGACAGGAGATACCAAGGAGAGATAAGAAAGCCTTCCTCAGTGATCATTGCAAAGAAATAGGAAAAAACAATAGAATGGGAAAGACTAGCGATCTCTTCAAGAAAATTAGAGATACCAAGGAAACATTTCATGCAAAGATGTGCACAATAAAGGACAGAAATTGTATGGACCTAATAGATGCAGATGATATTATGAAGAGGTGGCTAGAATACACAGAAAAACTATACAAAAAAACATCTTCATGACCCAGATAGTCATGATGGTGTGATCACTCACCTGCCTAGAGCCAGACATCCTAGAAAGCAAAGTCAAGTGGGCCTTAGGAAACATCACTATGAATGAAGCTATTGGAGGTGATAGAATTCCAGTTGAGCTATTTCAAATTCTAAAAGATGATGCTATGAATGTGCTTCACTCAATATCCAGAAAATTTGGAAAACTCAGCAGTGGCTACACGACTGGAAAGGTCAATTTTCATTCCAATCCCCAAAATGAGCAATGCCAAAGAATGTTCAAATTACTGCATAATTGTTCTCATCTCATATGCTAGCTGGAGAGGGAAATGGAACCCCACTCCAGAACTCTTGCCTGGAAAATCCCATGTACAGGGAGCCTGGTGGGCTGCAGTCCATGGGGTCACTACAAATTGGGCACGACTGAGCGACTTCACTTTCACTTTTCACTTTCATGCATTGGGGAAGGAAATGGTGACCCACTCCAGTATTCTTGTCTGGAGAATCCCAGGGATGGCAGAGCCTAGTGGGCTGCCATCTATGGGGTCGCACAGAGTCGGAGATGACTGAAGCGACTTTAGCAGCAGCAGCAGCATATGCTAGCAAGGTAATGCTCAAAATCCTCCAAGCTAGGCTTCAACAGTATGTGAACCATGAACTTTCAGATGTTCAAGCTGGATTTAGCAAAGGCAGAGGACCAGAGATTAAGTTCCCAACATCCATTTGATCATAGAAAAAGCAAGAGAGTTCCAGGAAAACATATACTTCTGTTTTCTAAACTGTGTGGATCACAAAAACTGTGGAAAATTCTTAAAGAGATGGGAATACTAGACCATCTGAATGCCTCCTGAGAAATCTGTATGCAGGTCAAGAAGCAGCAGTTAGAACTGGACATGTAACAACAGACTGGTTTCAAATTGATAAAGAAGTATGTCAAGGCTGTATGTTGTCTTCCTGCTTATTTAATTTCTCTGTAGAGTAAATCATGTGAAATTCTGAGCTAGAAGAAGCACAAGATTGGAATCAAGATTGCTGGGAGAAATATCAGTAACCTCACATATGCAGATGACACCACCCTTATGGCAGAAAGCAAAGAAGAATTAAAGCGCATCTTGATGAAAGTAAAAGAGGACAGTGAAAAAGTTGGCTTAAAACTCAGAAGCCAGATACTGAGCAAAGTCTCATCACAAAAGACACACACTGCATTTACCTCTAAGATCTTTATAAACTAAAAAAAATAATAATTTTTAAACACATAAACATTAATCTTTTTGTTATTTTCTTTGGACAGCACTAAAATGGAATCTGATTGACCCTTGTTTATTTAAATTTTTTGCTGACACTAAGTAACCAAGAACTCTGTTATGTACCTTTTCCTTGTCTTTTTAATAGGTACCTGTTCTAGGCTTTGTTTTCCTACCTTAGATGGAATTTGAACACATAATCTCCAACTTAAGAAGGATTTCAGACTCACAATCTCCCAGCTGAAATTATTACACATCTGGTCACAGGACTTAATGAAGCTCAGATTCTTTATGTTTCATCACAGAAAGAATTTAGCAAAAGGCAAAGTGATAGATAAGAAGTAGATTGATTGAGAGAGATATACACTCAACTGACAGAGTACAGGCCCTTTCAGAAGATAAGAGAAGCCCCCAAATATAGGGTGGTTAGTTTTTATGGGCTGGGTATTTTCATCAGCTAATAAGTGTGAGGATTATTCCAACTATTTAAAGGAAGGGACAAGGATTTCCAGAAATTGTGAGAAAAGTGAGCCACCACCCACTTTTTCCCATTTTATTGTCAGCCTCAGAACAGTCTTGGCACCCAGCAGTGTGTCATTTAGCCTACTAATAAATTACAATGAACATATAATGAGACTCAAGATCTACTGGAAGTAAAATCTCCCACCATTTGGGAGTTACTTGGTTCTAACCAATTTACGTCTTATCCTCAACAACTGTGTCATTCTTTCAAAAGTTATGCATTGCCCACTACCCTCTTGTTGAACTATGATCAGTAGTTTTAAAATACCCAAGTGATTTGAAAGCCCTACTTTGCTGACTAAGGTCCATCTAGTCAAGGCTATGATTTTTCCAGTGGTCATGTATGGATGTGAGAGTTGGACTGTGAAGAAGGCTGAGTGCTGAAGAATTGATGCTTTTGAACTGTGGTGTTGGAGAAGACTCTTGAGAGTCCCTTGGACTGCAGGAGATCCAACCAGTCCATTCTGAAGGAGATCAGACCTGGGATTTCTTTGAAGGAATGATGCTAAAGCTGAAACTCCAGTACTTTGGCCACCTCATGTGAAGAGCTGAGTCACTGGAAAAGACTCTGATGCTGGGAGGGATTGGGAGCAGGAGGAGAAGGGGACAACCAAGGATGAGATAGCTGGATGGCATCACTGACTCGATGGATGGAGTCTGAGTGAACTCCAGGAATTGGTGATGGACAGGGAGGCCTGGCATGCTGCGATTCATGGAGTCACAAAGAGTCGGACACGATTGAGAAACTGAACTGAACTGAAAGGTAGGGCAAGAAAGGTAAAAATTAACATCTTTGTCTAACATCTTTTAACTGGAAATAAAACACTGAAACATGGGTTTCAATGCAAACCTATCTATTTTTAGAAACATTACACTTTTCTGCCACTCATAGTAAAAGAGAGATGAGAGGGACAGAAATGCCTCTGGTATGAGGTAAAAAACAGTAAATTTAGAGAAGATCAGAAAAAAACTTTTAATAACATTGCTAGTGTTATTATTTTGATTATCTCACAGATGGCTTCATGATGTAGTAAAACTTTTATTTTTGGTAATATAGCAGAAGAAGAGAGTAACAGGGGTGAAAATAAAGAAGAGTGATATTACTGGGTGTTTATTGGCATTTTGAGGAAGTCTCTTTTATTTAAAAAAATTAAACTAAATATTGACTGCAAGTCTTGGAATTAAGTTTTGTAAGCCTGTCTGATTGCAATAGAAAGCCACAGACTGGGTGTTTATAAATGACAGAAATGTATCTCTCACAGTTATACAGTCTGGAAGTCTGAGATCAGAATGGTCATGTGAAAACTCTCCTCAAGATCATAGACTTCTTCTTATACCCTCATGTGGAAGAAAGAACACAGTTATGTGAGATCTCTTTTCTAAGAGCACTAATCCCATTTATGAGAATGCAGCTTAACAACTACTGTTGGGGAGCAAAATTTGCTACCCCAAAATGTCTTTTCAGCGTGCAAATTATTTCCAGCTGAAAACAATCCAAGCCCAGAAGCCTGAGCACAGGGCTGATGGGGAGGGACTTTCCCTTTAGCTATCTCAAGAATTTAAATAGAAGGTCTATTCCCAGAATAGAGCTATTACCAGACACATCTATAAAAAATACTAGATAAGTGTAGTGAGGGGGAATTCTAGGCAGAGCCTAAAAGTCAGAGTCTGTTCTTGTCCCATTGTCTTTGCCTGGCGCAGTGAACATTTTTCCTTTTTCAACCAAACATTTGCTTTTACATCTCTGTGTCAGTTGCCTTTGTCACCTCTGAAGTCCCAAATCACTACCCTCAAAATTCTTTTGTCTTTAGCAGAAGATGGTGAGAGTTTTGGCCATTCTGGTGTTACTTGGTTCTCCTATATCTCTCCCCTGTAAGCATATTATTAAGCATTGGTTTGATTTTCTCCTGTTACTCTATCTTATGTCAACTTAATTCTTAGACCAACCAAAAGAACTTAGAAGGATGGATGAGAGTTTCTTCCTCCACAATGCCACCCAAAGCTTCCACCTTCTAACACTATCACATCAAGCATTAGATTTCCAACATGTGAACTGATGGTGAAGAGAAACTTTCAGACCGTAGCATTATTCACAGAGATTGGAACTTTCCAATAAGCCGCCATTCTGACTTAGACTAAAGAAAGATGTCAAAACTGATTAAAGTCATCTCTCAGTCAGTAAAGAATCTGCCTGCAGTGTGGGAGACCTGGGTTTGATCTCTGGGTTGGGAAGATTCCCTGGAGAAGGAAATGGTGACCCATTCCAGGATCATTGCTTGGAAAATCTCATGGACAGAGGAGCCTGGTGGGCTGCAGTCCATGGGGTCACAAAGAGTTGGGCACGACTGAGCTACTAACACTTTCTTACTTACCTATGAAGGCAATGTTTTAAACATTTCACATGTTTTAAACATGTGAAATGAGGTGGCAATTAATTGAGAAAGTTGGGCAACATAGAAGAAGTTTGATGAAGATGGAAGAAGATCTGTCATTGAAGAAGAGTACAATATGATTAAATCTAAAGATCATGAGATTCCAGATACCAGGAGAAATGACAGTTTTGTGGTATAAAAGACAACAAAGATGAGTGATAATAGGATGTTATTTGATTTGCCAAGAAGATGGCTATTGGTAATATTCTTAGATGATAGTATCAGAGAAATATTGGAGTTGGGAGCCTGATTGAATATTCTTAAGATTTAGTTATGAGCAAGTAACAAAAATGAAAATATTCCATTCTATGAAGAATATTGACTGTCAATAAAAATAGAAACCAGTAAGCCTGTAAGGCAGCGCATTGATGGACGATGTTTTGGGGAATTAACAAATCATATTTGCTTTCTTATGTCTCTCCCTTAACTGCATAATTATATCCATCTGAACTAGATATTATAACCATCACTTTTATTCTCTCTTTGTACACCTGAATAGAAGCTCTTATATCTCCAGAACTTTTTGTATGGACACTTATGATAATCTTCCATTTTATATTTTCTTTTTCCATATATATTTCTCCAACTGAACTATAAACTCTTGAGTAAGAGTTCTGTTTTATTTGCCTCAATAGTCACAGAAACTCATTAGAGATCAATAAATGACTCAATCAATTATTTTTCATGTTTATTATGGTTAAATTATTTCTAGTGTTTACTTTTGATCAATAAATGATTCAGTCAATTATTTTTCATATTGACTATAGTTATAATTATTTCCAGCATTTACTTCAGATAAATGTTTATGAAAATGGTAGAAAATGGAAAAACTGAGATATTGAAAATTGTATTCTACTGAGATGCATAAAAGTTCCATGATATATAAACTGTAAAACAAATGTGGTGTTGGTAGTCAAAATGCAAAGTTCTATTTTTTGACAAACAATTATGTACTTCTAATATAATCTACATTTAATTCTTCCCTAGGCTACACTATAAATCTAGAGGTTCCATTGGTTTAGGCACTAGGGTTGCTGCCCTGCTTTCCCCCAAAATATTTATTTTTACAAATTAAAAAAAAATACAGATCATGAAAAATACTCATAAATTCTTGAAAAACTTCAAAATAAATTAATGTAATGCAATAAAGTCAACTTCAAGAATGAGGTGACTCTGTTTATATTAAATTGTCAATACATCTGTAACAAGCCGAGAAAGAGATCTCTTGGCAGACGTTTTAGCAAGAAGAACTTAGAAACACTAACCTGATGACAGACTCTTAGACTGTGAAAGAATGTTGGAAATGAAGCAAAAATGTCATCACTAGTTCATCATCACCAATTCATTCATCATCATTAGATGATGATGATGAATTCGCCTCTATACGATCTTGGGTGGCCTTGGCTTACAATGGCTCAGAGTGAGGCTTGGGTTCCCAGACAGAGATTGGGCTAGGTCATGGTGGTGAAAGTACCAGATCCTAGCCACTAGACCAGTGGTCAGTGACAACGGAACTGGCCCTACATCTTTGCAGAAAAGAATTTCCACAAAGACACAAAGTAGTGAAGCAAGTAAAGTATTTATTAAGAGGGAAAAAAAGTACCATATGTGTAAAGAGACACATAGGCAGACTCAGGGAGAAAGAGTCACTGAGCAGCACCCTCAGGGCAGTTTGAATTACTTTTGTGAGGTATTTCTTCCAGGTTTCCTTTGGCCAATCATTTTGAGTAGCCTGGTTCACAGTTCATATTTGGAATATATCAGGATCTTGCCATGGGTACACGTGTCATCTCTTAGCCAACATGGATTTTACTGAAAAGGAAATAGGCATCCCTTGACGTAACTCCCCTTTGGCCTCCAAGGAGGCTTTCTGTGAATGTGTGTTCAGGGAAGTCTCCTGACTTTGAGAACAAGAAGTGTGTGGTCTGTGCAGGGCCCAGTCTCCTCCCTTGCTGCTGCTGCTAAGTCACTTCAGTCGTGTCCAACTCTATGCGACCACACAGACGGCAGCCCACCAGGTTGTCTATTATTCTTGTCTTGGAGTTTCAATCCATAGGGAATGAATCTCCGATTGTTTTACCTTTGGGGAGATGGGTGCATCTACCTCCAACCTCACATGTATGGTTGAATAGAAATAAATCAATCAAGATAACTCCCCAGAGAATTAAGTCTAGAACATTTGCATGGTCTTTACTTCTAAATGTTGTAACATTTAATTCTATGTAGAAGTTTACTATACACTTATTATCTGTTGACAGAGTTGTCTCTGCATTGATTGAAGACAAATATAAAACAAAACAAAAACTAGGTTATATTTTAGAGATAACATCTATATCCAACTTTAAAGTCTTTCATCAGTGACTGAATGTGAGCTGTTTTGGACATGATCATGCATATTAAAGGTTAGTTGATAAAAGACTTTCCAAAGTAAACAAGAGTTTGAAAGCTTTTATATAGGCTAGAAAAAACTGTCCTCATGTTTGTGTCCTTAGGACTCCATACTATGGTCATACACAGCTGATACTTAACAAGTACCTGAAAGACTGAGTGAACAAATTTAAATTATAGAAGTCAAATGTAAATATTTGAACAAGAGAAAAGTTGAATACTCTCCAACTGTATTTGCTGCAGGTTCTAAAGAGATGGGATAAGGCAATGAGCACCTGAGTTAAATGTCTGCAGAGGTAGGAGAAATTCTGGACTATGAAAGATACAATCATGGCAGCACTTGGTGAGCAGCTGGATAAAAAGGGAAAGAAAAGAAAATATCAAAGAGAAGGCAAGTTTACTGACAGAGAAAGCCATTACATGTCATTAAAAAATGATGAGTTGTTCTAGTTTGGGAGCAAAAATATATTGAGTCAATTTCCAAGAAATAATCTCCTAAATCACATTGAATGTTGTGTTCACTATAAAAGCATGCTGGGTTTCTTTCATTTCCAGATGCCATAGTCTGTTCTTTTTCTTTTTTTTTTTTTTCAAAAGTACAGCTACTATAATTTGATCATCTAAGCATTCAAGTTCCATTTGTGTCCCTGGCCTGTCTCCAAATCCAAATTGAGTCACTAGGCTGGACAACTATTTAGTATATGACTGACCAAGCTTACAGTCTGGCATCATAGAGAAAGAGCTAATGATTTCTAATTTATACTCTTTCTATAATTATTAAACTTTTTACAAATGGGCCACAATAGTGGAAGTTTCTATGATCATATTCAAACACAGTAAAATAACTTGTCATCGTGTAATCTTACATGTACTGTTGAGAATCTCTAATAAGAAATCAGTTCAGTTCAGTTGCTCAGTTGTGTCCAAGTTTTTGTGATCCCCAGAACTGCAGCATACCAGGCCTCCCTATCCATCACCAACTGCCGGAGTTTACCCAAACCCATGTCCATTGAGTCGGTGATGCCATCCAACCATCTCATCCTCTGCTGTCCCTTTCTCCTCCTGCCCTCAATCTTTACCAGCATTAGGGTCTTCTCAAATGAGTCAGCTCTTTGCATCAGGTGGCCAAAGTACTGGAGTTTCAGCTTCAACATCAGTCCTTCCAATGAACACCCAGGACTGATCTCCTTTAGGATGGATTGATTGGATCTCCTTGCTGTCCAAGGGACTGTCAAGAGTCCTCTCCAACACCACAGTTCAAAAGCATCAATTCTTCAGTGCTCAGCTTTCTTTATAGTGCAACTCTCACATCCATACATGACCACTAGAAAAACTATAGCCTTGACTAGACGGACTTTTGTTGGCAAAGTAATGTCTCTGCTTTGTGATATGCTATCTAGGTTGTCATAACTTTTCTTCCAAGGAGTAAGTGTCTTTTAATTTCATGGCTGCAATCATCATCTGCAGTGATTTTAGAGCCCAAAAAAGTACAGTCGGCCACTGTTTCTACTGTTTCCCCATCTATTTTCCATGAAGTGATGGGACCGGATGCCATAATCTCCGTTTTCTGAATGTTGAGCTTTAAGCCAACTTTATCACTCTCCTCTTTCACTTTCATCAAGAGGTTTCTTAGTTCCTCTTCACTTTCTGCCATAAGGGTGGTATCATCTGCATATCTGAGGTTATTGATATTTCTCCCGGCAATCTTGATTCCAGCTTGTTCTTCCTCCAACCCAGCATTTCTCATGATGTTAAAAAATCAGGGTGACATATATACAGCCTTGGCATACTCCTTTTCCTATTTGGAACCAGTCTTTTGTTCCATGTCCAGTTCTAACTGTTTCTTCCTAAGCTGCATACAGGTTTCTCAAGACGCAGGTCAGATGGTCTGGTATTCCCATCTCCTTCAGAATTTTCCACAGTTTATTGTGATCCACACAGTCAAAAGCTTTTTTTTTTATAGTAATAAAGCAGAAATATTTCCTAAATTGTATTTATAGAAATAGGGCAAATGAATGAAATATACATTGCCAAGACTCAGAATGTCTACAGAGGAATTGGAAGCCAGTTAGATATTAAGTATTATTCTGTTTAACAAGCCCATGCTGTTTCCTGTAACACAAGTTGATCCAGGTGATTAGCAATATATTTGTATACTCTTTTAGGAAGAAGTTTGTCTCAATTTTGATGATGTTTTTTTAAAATACAAAATCTCAGTGAGTATTCTGAGAAGAAAAGAAAAAGAGAGAGAAAGAAAGGAAGAGAGAGAGAAAGGGAGAGAAAGAAAGAAGGAAAAAAAATAAAATGTATGTCAGTCTTAAATATAGAGTGAAACCAATTTTTAAAACTAACAGTAGCAATATCAACAATATTTAGAGGTAACATATTCAGGTACTGTACTGATTTAAGTCTGTTAACTAGTTCAGGCTCATTCTGCTCACTGTACGATAAGACCAATAAATCCGAGATGGTGGTGTTGAGCAAAGAATATGACTTTATTCAGGGAGCAGGCTGACCAATAAGATGGCAGACTAATGTCTCAAAATAACATCCTGTCAGGGCCTGGAAATCATAGTCTTTTATGAATCAGCGATGGGGGCATTTGAAGAACCAAAGTAAAGTGACCATTTAAATTTTTCAAATATTTATTAGAATGTCAGGCCTCAGGCAGGGGGATGTTTTAGTTTCACTCTCTCATTCATTTCACAGGAGTATGAAATGGAATATTACCTGTCATATCAATAAACAAAGATGCTCAGCTATTTGCAATTCCAACACCCACACATATGAATTTCTGAGCCATGCTAGTAAGCAGAAAATGAGGTGTACCATTCCTACACAGAGGATTCAAGAATGTCAGAGTCCTTCACAAGTGGGCAGGGTCAGGCTATCTCTCTGTGAGCCAAACAAAGGCCTTTTGGACTCTGTGGGAGAGGGAGAGGGTGGGATGAGTTGGCAGAGTGGCAATGTAACATGTATGATATCATAAGTGAAATGAATCGCCAGTCTAGGTTTGATGCAGGATGCAGGATGCTTGGGACTGATGCACGGGGATAATCCAGAGAGAAGGTGTGGGGCAGGAGGGGGGAGGTAGGGGTCGGGATTGGGAGTTCATGTAGACTCGTGGCTGATTTATGTCAATGTATAGCAAAACGAATAAAGTATTGTAAAGCAAAACAAACTAAAAAATAAAAATCAATTTAAAAAAAAATAAAAAATAAGATTGCATAACTTGTGCCAAATGGTATACTTGATGTTATAAAATTTTGTGCTAAAGGGAAGAAAAGAATAAGGAAAACTGACTGTTTACATGGGCTTACTCTATTTTTGGGATGGTATTAACATCATTCACTTTAAGGCATCACTTATCCTGGAACAGGAAATAGCAACTCACTCCATTATCCCTGCCAGGAAAATTCCATGGACAGAAGAGCCTGATGGGCTATAGTCCATGGGATTGCAAAGATTCAGACACAACTGTNACATGGGCTTACTCTATTTTTGGGATGGTATTAACATCATTCACTTTAAGGCATCACTTATCCTGGAACAAGAAATGGCAACTCACTCCATTATCCCTGCCAGGAAAATTCCATGGACAGAAGAGCCTGATGGGCTATAGTCCATGGGATTGCAAAGATTCAGACACAACTGTGAGACTGAGCACAAAAGTATCCCAGGAGTAAGTGAGAACTCCTAAGCCAGACTGTCAGGATTTGAAAACTGGCACTCCACTTTCCAGATATAAGATCTTGATGTAGTGCCTTAGTCTCCTCATCTATAAAATCAGAGTTATAACATTGCTTACTTTACAGGATGTTCTAAATCCCAAGCTATTTGGTCACATTAACAAACTAAGTATGGCAAAACCAATACAGTATTGTAAAGTAAAATTAAAAAATAAGTAATTAATTTAAAAAATAAAAAAATAAAGTGTCTGAAGCATACTTCTTTCTTATCTGTATAGTAAACACCCTTTGTGTTGATATTTTTATAACAAGCCTTTCTACTTCTGTATAAAAAGTACATATACAGTGGATAATGTACATTTTAGTTCTTAACATTTTTTATAGATTCTAATATGTATGAATTTGGTCACATTAACAAACTAAGTATGGCAAAACCAATACAGTATTGTAAAGTAAAATTAAAAAATAAGTAATTAATTTAAAAAATAAAAAAATAAAGTGTCTGAAGCATACTTCTTTCTTATCTGTATAGTAAACACCCTTTGTGTTGATATTTTTATAACAAGCCTTTCTACTTCTGTATAAAAAGTACATATACAGTGGATAATGTACATTTTAGTTCTTAACATTTTTTATAGATTCTAATATGTATGACCTGGTGCACTGAGATTCATGGGGTCACAAAGAGTCAGACACAACTGAGCAACTGAACTGAACTGAATATGTATGACCAAATGTATGGCTATAATAACAAAAGCAGCAGAATAAAAGTTAAAGTCACAAAAGCAGATTCCAGTATGGAGTCAAAATTAACCCTTCGTAGTTACAAATCCATTAAATTGTCGACTAAAATAATGCACAACATGAGAACTGTGAGTTAAGTTTTATTCAGGGCAAAATGAGGACTGCATCCTGGAGGCAGCATCTCAGATAGCTCTGAGAGACTGCTTCAAAGAGGTAATGGGGGAATACATAAGGTTTAGGTGAAGGGAGAGTTCAATGCCATTAAGCACCCAGTGTACAAAGGTTTATTGTTAATCATGTGGCTCTGATGTCACCATGAAGGGATTTAGTGCTTCTCTAGATATGAGGAGATGCAAGGATTGAGATCATAAAATCTGTTCCTAAAAACATCCAACTATCTAAAGACCTGTCTCACCAAATTCCTGGGAGCACAGAGTACCTCACTCCACCCTGAACTCCCTCAGGGGCTGTTGGAGGTCAACAGCTATAGTAGCATGGGGTTCAGCCTCCCTAGAGATTGAACAATGCAAATGCCTTTTTTGTTCAGTCGTTGGCCTTTGCTCTTGGTAAGTTCCAATTTGTAGTTGACAAAATGTAGCATAGAAATGATAGTATTGAGGACTTTTCTCACTTTTCTGCCTTTTCCCCAAAAAAGTTTTGTGAACCCTGTGAAAAGTTAGCCAAGAAGTCAGAACACATCCTTAGAAAGTGAGGGGCTCTAAATATCTAAGGTCAGTAAAGCTAAGATTTAAAATCTTGTTCTTTGCATTTGTTCAGTCCCTACTTCAACTCCTGGGCCAAGAGCTGTGAATAAGCAAGTTACTCATTCTCTGTGGTATTCAGTTTCCTCATCTATACTGCTGCTAAGTCACTTCAGTCGTGTCCGATTCTGTGCGACCCCAAAGACGGCAGCCCACCAGGCTCCCCTGTCCCTGGGATTCTCTGGGCAAGAACACAAATGTTGATTATACTTGATTCTTACTTCACTGTTCTGTAACTGGAAGTTGTAAAATGTGATAACAAATGCCATTGACTTCTGGTGTTCAGACACTAAGTCCACCCCTTACCAGATGTGTGACTTTGAAAATTTTGCCTGACCTGCCTTTGTTTCAGTTTCCTCATTTTTAAAAAAGGGGGAGGGGAAACAAACAAACCACATGTTTCATTGATTTGACAGAATCAAATATCAAAATTCTTGTAATGAATATAGTTGAGAGCCTAGCCCAGGGAAGCACTCAATAAATGTTAGTCATTTAAACATATGTTCATTTTCAGACCACACTCATGGAGATGTTAATTTCTTTGCTTTCTATAGTTTAACTTATTCTTGGGATTTTGCTTTGCTCAAGAGCAGAATTAATTATGATTGAAGCTGAATCTAGTCTCTGTTCCATTATAATGAATTAACTTTTGGAGACAGTCTTGGGTGAAGTAGAAAACAATAGCATAATTGGTTTGCCAGGCAAAGAGGGCCACATCAGCGTAATGCCCTCAAAACTGTGTCCCAACCTGGGTTAGATAGTGAGAAGTTTTAGAGTAATGGTTCAAAGAAGGAGTTATCAGCTCATGGATATTTTTCTGATCAATTGGTCGTGAGGTAAGTAAAAGCATCATCAACCTGGTAACAACCAGTCTGGGATTTATGTGCTTGTTGGTAGCATACCTGTTAATTTCTCCCACTTGGTGGAAGTTTCAATATCTGCAAAACATCTCAAAGATATTGTTATGTATGCCTTGATGGGAAGCCATGACTTTGGCTCCAAGACTGCACTGTTGTTTCTCTTAACTGTTTCTCCTTCATCTCTGCATCCCCTCCCTCCCCAATTAACAACTGTTTGAACCCATTCCTTGCAACTTAGGGAAGGTCTAGGAGGCTGAATGAAGCCTATTTCCTGTAAACAAGAAATGGGAGACACGGAAAGGCTTTTTTTGTTCCCAAGAACCCCACAAGATCCTGTTAGGTATTACAGTCATTGAGGTGTGTGTGTGTGTGTGTGTGTGTGTGTGTGTTAGTCACTCAGTCATGTTCAACTCTTTGAGATCCCATGGACTATAACCCTCCAGGCTCCTCTGTTCATGCAATTCTCCAGGCAAGAATACTGGTTCAGTTCACTTCAGTCACTCAGTCGTGTCTAACTCTTAGCACCCCCATGGACTACAGCACTCCAGGCTTCCCTGTTCATCACCAACTCCTGGAGCTTGCTCAAACTCATGTCCATTGAGTCAGTGATACCATCCAAACATCTCATCTTGTGTCATCCCCTTCTCCTCCTGCCTTCAATCTTTCCCAGCATCAGGGTCTTTTCAAATGAGTCAGTTCTTTGCATCAGGTAGCCAAAGTATTGGAGTTTCAGCTTCAACATCAGTCCTTCCAATGAATATTCAGGACTTATTTCCTTTAGAAATGACTGGTTGGATCTCCTTGCAATCAAGGGACTCTCAAGAGTCTTCTCCAACACCACAGTTTAAAATCATCAGTTCTCTGATGGTCAGCTTTTTTTATAGCCCAACTTTCACATCCATACATGACTACTGGAAAAACCATCAGTTTTGACTAAACAGACCTTTATCAGCAAAGTAATGTCCCTCCTTTTTAATATGCTGTCTAAGTTGGTCAAACCTTTTTTCCCCCAAGAACCAAGCAACTTTTAATCAGTCACCATCTGCAGTGATTTTGGAGCCCCCCAGAATAAAGTCTGTCAGTTTCCATTGTTTCCCCATCTATTTGCCATGAAGTGACAGGACTGGTTGTCATGATCATAGTTTTTTGAATGTTGAATTTTAATCCAACTTTTTCACTGTCCTCTTTCACTTTCCTCAAGAGGCTCTTTAGTGGTTCTCGCTTTCTGCCAAAAGTGTGGTGTCATCTGCATATCTGAGGTTATTGATATTTCTCTTGGAAATCTCCTGAAGAATACTGGAGTGAGTATCTATTCCCTTCTCCAGTGGATCTTCCCTACCCAAGGATTCAACCTGGATCTCCCATATTGCAGGCAGATTCTTTTACCATCTGAGCCACCAGTTGGTATACTATATTTCGGTAGGGGGCAAGTTTTCAGTATTTGAAAATTGTGTTATATCTTATCTTGCTGAGTGTTGCTGAAGTAAGTCAATCTGTATGTGTCTCCTTAAAAAAACAACAACAACAAAAAAAAAAACCTCTATTGCTTCTCTAATGAGAACCATGGTGGGCTCATGGCTTATCTAAGAAACTTAGAATCCCTCCAGGTTATAACACAGGAATTGAGATCCAAGTTCCCTCTGATCTAGAACTGACTCAAATTTACTCATTGTGGAAAAGACCCTGATGCTGGGAAAGACTGAGGGCAGGAGGAGAAGGAGTTGACAGAAGATAAGATAGTTGGATGGCATCATCAGTGCAATGGACATAAATTTGAACAAACTCCACGAGATAGTGAAGGACAGGGAAGCCTGGTGTGCTGCAGTTCATGGGGTCATGAAGAGTCAGACATGACTGAGCAACTGAATGGCAACAACAACTCCTTTTGGGACCAATATGCTTCTTGTCTAACCCTGTCACTCATAGCTCTGTCTCGGGCAAATATTCCTTCTTTTTAGGGAAAAATCATTTTTCTTTCTTTTCTCATCTTGGTCAGTAAAAAATGAAAATTGGATAGACGTTCTTTTTCTAATTCTGAGGCATGAGGTAGTTGAATTCCCCTTATCCCTCAGGGCAAAGCAATTGGAGATCCACTCCCTATTGACTGAAAATACAAGACAAGAATAGCAAGACAATTAAGGGAGGAGGCTGGACCTTGTCCAGATCACATATTCCTTGTTGCCAAAGTCAGAAGACCTCCCTGACCACACATGTGCAGAAAGGCTCCTTGAAGGCCAGAGGGAGTGGTGTCAAGAGATATTCTACCCATAGACCTTTCCACTAAAATCCATCTTGGCTAAAACATGCATGTGTATGCATGGGAAGACCTTGAGATATACCAGAAAAGGACTATGAACCAAACAAATCAAAATGATTGGCCAAAGGAAATACAGAAGAGATACCCCATAAAAGTAATGCAAATTATCCCAAGGATGCAACTCAGCAACTCTCTGCCTGAGTCTGCGTGTCTATCCACATATTCTGTACTCCTTTTTCCTCTTAATACTTTACTTGCTTAACTACTTTCCATCTTTGTGGAAATTATTTTCTGCAAATCCAAAAGGCCAGGGTCCTTGTCACTGACCATTGGTCTAGTGGCTAATATCTAGTGCCTTCACCACCGTGACCCAGCCCAAGCCCCACTCCAAGCCACTCCAGCAAGAGGCCATCTGGGATCATATCTATTTTAATTTCTCTGAAAACTCCTGTATGACTCTCTGCCTCCAGTACCTTAAGTTCCCTTCCTAGTACCTTAAGTTTTCCTTTTCAAGTGAAACATCTTAAATTCATCTTAAACTTCTTTCCATTTTCCACTTCTATCAATCCATCAGTAATTTTTTTTTCTCTTTTCCTTCTGGATGTGTACAGAATGTGACCAATTCTCAATTCTCCTTGCCATACTGTGATCAATGCCCTGCCTGGACCATGACAGTATTCTCTAGAAATACCAGATGGTCAATACTAAAATTGGATTGATTACATTCTTTGTAGTCCAAGATGAAGAAACTCTATACAGTCAGTAAAAACAAAACCTAGAGCTGACTGTGGCTTAAATCATGAGCTCCTTGTTATAAAATTCAGAATTAAAGAAAGTAGAAAAAAACACTAGACCATTCACCTAAATCAAATCCCTTATGATTATACAGTGGAAGTGGCAAATAAATTCAAGGGATTAGATCTGATAGAATGCCTGAAGAACTATGGACAGAGGTTCTACATTGTACAGGAGTCGGTGACCAAAACCATCCACAAGAAAAAGAAATCAACAAGGCAAAATGGTTGTCAAAGGAGGCCTTACAAATGGCAGAGAAATGAAAAGAAGCAAAAGGCAAAGGAGAAAGGGAAAGATAAACTCAGTTAAATATGGAGTTCCAGAGAATAGCAAAGAGAGATAAGAAAGCCTTCTTGAATGAAAAATACAAAGAAATAGAGGAAAATGATAGAATTGGGTAAGAGCACAGATCTCTTCAAGAAAACTGAGATAAAAAAGGAATCTTTCATTCAAAGATGGGCACAATAAAGGATAAGAACAGCAAGGACATAACAGAAGCAGAAGAGATTAAGAAGAGCTGGCAAGAATACCCAGAAGAACTATACAATATAGGTCTTAAGGACCTGGATAACCACAATGGTGAAGTCACTCACCTAGAACCAGACATCCTGAATTGTCAAGTTCAGTGGGCCTTAGGAAACATTACTACAAACAAAGTGAGTTGAGGTGGTGGAATTCCAGCTGAGCTATTCCAAATCCTAAAAGATGATCCTGTTAAAGTGCTGCAGTCAATATGCCAGGAATTTTGGAAGACTCAGCAGTGGCCACAGGACTGGAAAAGATCAGTTTTCACTCCAATCCCAAAAAAGAGCAATACCAAAGAATGTTCAAATTACCATACAATTATTCTCATTTCACATGCTAGCATGGTAATGCTCCAAATCCTTAAAGTAAGGCTTCAGCAGTACACGAACTGAGAACTTCCAGATGATACAAGCCGCATTTAGAAAAGGCAGAGGAACCAGAGATCAAATAGTCCACATCCGTTGTACCAGAGAAAAAGAAGGGAATTCCAGAAAAATATCTACTTCTGCTTCATTGACTACACTAAAACCTTTGACTGTGTGGATCACAACAAACTGTGGAAAATTCTTTAAGAGATGGGAATACCGGAACACCTTACCTGTTTCCTGACAAACTTGTACATAGATCAAGAAGCAACAGTTAGTACCAGACACGGAACAATGGACGAGCTGAAAATTGGGAGAGGAGTACGCCAAAGCTGTATGTTATACTCTGTTTATTTAACTCAGGCAGCATACATTATGTGAAATGTTGGACTAGATGAATTACAAGCTGGAATCAAGATTGCAGGGAGAAATATCAATTACCTCAGATATGCAGATAATACCACCCTATTGGCAGAAAGAAGAACTAAAGAGCCTCTTGATGACAGTGAAAGAGGAGAGTGGAAAAGGTGCTTAAAACTCAATGTTCAAAAAACTGAGATCACAGCATCCTGTTCCAAAATTTCATAGCAAATACATGGGGAAAAAAATGGAAACATTGGCAGATTTTATTTTCTTGGTTTCCTAAATTATTATTGGCAGTGACTATAGCTATGACATTAAAAGACACTTGCTTCTTTGAATAAAAACTATGACAAACCTAGACAGCTTATTAAAAAGGAGAGACACCACTGCCGACAACGTTCTTTCTAGTCAAAGCTATGTTTTTTCCAGTAGTAGTGTACGGATGTGAGAGCTGGACCATAAAGAAGGCTGAGCACTAAAGATTACGTACTTTCAAACTGTGGTGCTGGAGATGACTCTTGAGAGTCACTTGGACAACAGGGAGATCAAACCATTCAATCCTAACAGAAATCAAGTCTGAATATTCATTGGAAGGACTAATGCTGAAGCTGAAACTCCAATACTTTGGCCACCTGAAGTGAAGCGCCAACTCATTAAAAAAGACCCTGATGCTGGGAAAGATTGAGGACAGGAGAGGGTGCGGGGTCCATCCTTGATCAGGTAGATAAGATTCCACATGGCTTAGTGTCAAAAAAAAAAAGCATAAAACAAAAGCAATATTGTAGCAAATTCAATAATATTTTTTAAATGGTCCACATTAAAAAAAAATCTTTAAAATTAATTCAAGAAATAAAACGTTTGTGTGTGATGAGAAGACTATATAAGACTGTGAAACCCCTTTCCTGTTTATTAGAGGAGAGTCCAGTGCCTAAGGTCAGCTTTCTACTGCTGGAGAAACTTGACAGTATTATAGCTGCTAAGGATCAGAAACTCTTGAATTAATAAGAATGGGTTCCTGAAAGGGCTTTCCAGGTAGCCCTACTGGTAAAGAATCCACCAGCCAATGCAGGAGATGTAAGACACATGGGTTTGATCCCTGGGTTGGGAAGCTTCCTTAGAAAAGGGGATGGCAACCCACTCTAGCAGTCTTGCCTGGAGAATCCACATGGGCAAAGCCTGGTGGGCTACAGTTCACAGTGTTGCAGAGTTGGACATGACTACAGTGACTTGCAGGCATGAAAAAACAGGTCTCTGAAAGAGCAGGCCTGGAGAGTAAAACAAAAAATTCTGTTTTATATTTTCTCTGAGCACCCTCACAACTACTCTAATTTTATGCAAAGCACAATACCTTTAAAAATAAAAGCATATATTCATTCATGAGGAAGATTAATTTATGATTGGCTGAAAATCATCATATTTTAAAACATTAAAGGCCACCACTTAAATACATAATCAGAAGGAATATTGGCCATATCCTTTAACTCCCTAATTAACTATTGGGCATTTGAGTTCCAAATCAATGTATGGAGAAGTGACAATTAGCCTAGATGAATGTTTTCTGGTGTCCTATTTCATTATATCTCATCTTTTGCTTTGCAGTTGACTTAGTTTTATTTTTTCTCTCTCCTCTTTGTTAATAAACTGTTATTGTGTCTTGTAATGAATGCACTCATAAACCATCTGGCAGTTGTCTCATGGCTCATTACATGCCACGGGCCACTCTGAGAAGCTGTCTCAGGTGACATTTAAACTGGTGCATGCAGAGAAAAATCACTTTTTATTATTGAAATCAAATTTTGGTAAAAGGAGAGCTCTGCTTCTTGACATCAATGTCTAAGATGAAGGTATGGTTAGCCAAATAATAAGCCAACCCATAATTGCTATTTGGGGGTTTTAAATGACAGTTCTCTGTGTGAAAATATCTGTGTTTTTATGTGAGCTAAGGGGATGCTGTTTACACATTAGGACTATTGTGATTTCTAACATATTTTTCATTTCTTAATTATAAATTATTTATTTCCATATACCACATTGTTCTGTAAAGTTATGTGAATATTTCATGGGGATTAGGAACTGGGGGTCTAAAATGGCATTCTGATATTCTTCCTGGGATGAAATTGAGTCCCCTAGAGATCTCATCATCATGGGCATGTGAGGTTTTTTTCCAAGATATGCTACTATGTGTTGGAGAAGACTCTTGAGATTCCCTTGGACAGCAAGGAGAGCCAATCAGTCCATCCTAAAGGAGATCAGTACTGGGTGTTCATTGGAAAGACTGATGTTGAAGCTGAAACTCCAATACTTTGGCCACATGATGCGAAGAGCTGACTCATTGGAAAAGACCCTGATGCTGGGAAAGATTGAGGGCAGGAGGAGTAGGGGACCACAGAGGATGAGATGGTTGGATGTCATCACCGACTCAATGGACATGAGTTTGAGTAAACTTTGGAAGTTGGCTATGGACAGGGAGGCCTCCCATGCTATAGTCCATGGAGTAGTAAAGGGTCAGACATGACTGAGCAACTGAACTGGAACCATGCATTCCATTTTCAGGTCAAATCCTCCCCTTTTAATACTAGGCTCTCTCCTGTGCATGCTATTTATTCTTGGCAAAAATCAAAATTAGTGCTCTAAGTGGCAGTCTGTCATTCTGTTATCAGTTAGTGCTAAGCTTGCTGTGGTAGGGAAACTGTGTGGAAACTGTTTTCAAAGGATAAAGCTTAGAAGGAAAAGAGCATCCAAAGTGTTCACAACAAACACACAAATGAAATATTAAATTTTCATTCAGACAGATTGTGTCATAACACTGCTAAGTAGCCATGAGATAGAGCCACAATCCAGGTAAATTAAAGCAAATCTGTAAAGGATATGTGTGTAAATGATATTTTAAATGTATTTGTCCAATAGAAATAAAGTTTTAAAATTATCTTGAAATTATCAGAGAAAGCATAAATTTACATGACTGATGAAAATCGGAGGGCAGAGTATTTTAAAAAAATGGATCTCATGTCATGAGTATTCAAAAGCAGTTTTCGAATTTCAGAGAGGTGATTTTGACAAAAAAAGTTTTCTTCTAAAATTTTACTAGATGCTTAGAAACACCAATATAATAAGCTCCTCGAGATAATACTTGCTAATGAACTTTTATTTATTTTATGGGACAAGGACTTGAAGTAATTACAGTTATAAAAATCATTGGTAGTTTATTCTGACAATCATTGCATTGTTGATTTCCAAATGGTTATGGAAATATACACACATGCATGCACAAAGTGAGAGAGAGAAAAAAGAACATACAATGACTAAAGAGTTCTTAATTGTTTAACAAATATTGGGAAATAGAACTATTGCAGAAACTTATAATAAAGGGAAAAATCTAGGTGATTTTCTTTTAGGGTCGGATGATGTATTTGTATTTGTCTACATATATACATATGTGGATAATATTCTTTGCAATAATATGATTTAGTGCAAATATAAAACAACTCTGACTGAGAATCCTTAAGCTTTAGACCCTATTCTGTTTCTTTTTGACCTTAGACAAAGTCATTCTCCACAATTCTGGTGGCTTCTTGGACAAAAGAAGATAATACTGTACCTAAAATAGAGATAGATGGATTTCTGGTGAGACTAGTTGAAATAGTTAAAAGCATTTCCAGAATTGGCAACATGTTTCAAAATAAAATTTAAGAGTGGGAGGAGATGCTTTAGTTTTAATCAAGATTCTGTCATTTCTTAATCACCTTAGCCTGATTTTGTAATACTATGTGTCTATATGTCTGTGTGTGTGAACATGGGTATATCTTTTATACACTGTCAACCTAATGTTCTTCCTCAAATGCAAATATAAGCCTGACAGTCCCTATTTTCCCTGTAAGATAAAATCCATATTAATTAGAATACTAAGCACATTTTGAATCTCTTCTGGTTCTACAGCTGACATCTTCTCTTGACAAATCTTGTGCTTGACCAACTATTCACTTTGCATGAAAATGGTAAAGACCCTTGCTTCTAGGCTTTCCTTAAGCTGTACCTTGGCATGGAAAGTCAGTAACCCCTCTTCACATATTATTTGCAGTCCATCCTATACAGTTCAATGTCTTTGTGATATTCCTGAATTCCCAAAGTGTCCCTACTATGTTTCCACAGCATAATATGCTGAACCCTACTGCAGCACTCTAACTCAATAGAGGTTACCTGTGTGCCCTATGTGTCTATCCAATTCTGTCTTTTGAAGGGGAGATGCATTTTTCTTTATACTTTTCCTTAGATGCAATACTGAAAGGAGGCACACAAAATATTAAGTATTCAATTCATTTTATCTTCTCCACTCTTCTGAAATATTTTAATATTATTTCTAAAATCTAACACTAAGTATGGATCAAAACTCCAAGGGTGGCCCTGCATTAAATGCTTTTGTTTTTTTATTTTATATTTGCTTATTGCTATTACTCATTTCATCCTGCTATATCAGAGAGTGACCATGAAGTGGCAAGCACAATTCAGAATGTGCAGAACTACTGGTCTAGTTTATAAGGACAGTATGATCTTAGGTGAATGTTTCATACGGATTCTTTAAGAGCTTTCTCTTACACTTGAGCTCATAATTTTTATGGGTGAGGACTGGTAGCTTCTTTAAGTAAATTGGAGACTTCTACCTGCACACAGCTGCTGCCAAGGAAGTCCCACAGAAAACACATTTCAAACCTAGGACTCAGCAAAAGATAGATTACCAAGGCCTGGAGAACCGAGTTTGGAGTACTTGGCTAAGGATGCATATCTGTGAATTACAAGAGTGCATGAGAGCAGGACTGCTTGTTTTCTTCAACACCATCAAGCAAATACTTTTGATTATTTGTACCTATTAATCTTGATGGGGCTTCCCTAATGTCTCAATGGTAAAGAATCTGCCCGCCAATGCAGGACATGTGGGCTGCATCCCTGGGTCAGGAAGATCCCCTGGAGAAGTAAATGGCAACCCACTCCAGTATTCTTGCCTGGGAAATCCCATGGACAGAGGAATTAAGCTATGGTCCATGGGGTCGCAAAGAGTCAGACATGAATTGGCGACTAAACACCACCACCAATCTGAGAAATCAAAGGTAACAAGGCCAAAACTCAGACAGAAACAAAGCAATTAATTTATCCTTTATGATTAGACTTCCAAATAAGAGAAGAACCATATGTACAGGTGTTTCTGAAAAAAAGGTATTTATTGGTGAAAAAGTACTGACATTGGAGAAATTTGATGAGACTCTTCAAGTAACTGGTAACAGTAATGTAGGAGAAATCATATATCAGTAATCAGAGACTCTTTGTGAAATAATGCATTATATGAGGAAATTCAAATATTACAAAAACTTTCAACATAAGATACATTTGAAGATACTCATGTACTATTTTTAAAAAATCCTCAAAACCTCTCATTGTGAGATTTTTTTTCTCCTCCTTTTCTTAAGTGTACAAATTCTTAATAAATAGGTACACTTACATAGAATGAAGAGATATGGGAAAACCAATGCATTTCACACACTCATACACATATGCAGAATCAAGTTTCTAAGTGTCCCTGGTAAGTCTCCAATATAGTAGATATCTAATAATTCTTTCCTAGAAGCTTCAGGCAGCTGTTAAGAGCTGCTATAAATCCTTATTCTCACGCATAAAAGCTAATTACTCTCATAGGTTAGAAATCAATTTTCCTCCTCCCTCTGTGCCTCAGTGGGTTATTATATAATTAGCAACATAAAGGAGATGTCATGCTTTATCTCAAAGCATTTATTCTTGTCCACAGTAAGAAGCAGCCACAGTTTTATTGGTCAGTTCTATTGTGGTGATTCTCTTATTCACAACTGCACATATTGTCTATGTATTGATGTAGTAAATGTAACTGGAGATATATTAGATCTTTAATTAAGTTACATGTAGCTATTACATTTTTTTCTCTTTCCTCCCGCACCCCCCCCCCACCTTTTATGTTCATGCTTCTTTCTGGATATTTTCTATGGTCCTATCTTTCAATTCAATAATCTTCTCTTCTGCTCTATTTAATCAATAATTAAGCTCATCTATTAAATATTTATGTTAACCATTGCAATTTTTAGTTCTAGAATTTCCATTTGAGCCTATATATAGATTCTACTACTCTGGTGAAATTTACAATATGGTCACTGTTTTCTTGAACTATAAATTGGAATGATTTTAGTGTTCACGTCTGAAAATTCTCTTACTTGGATTATAGAGTGTTTTTTTGAGTTGTCTTTTTAAATCTTTCTTTTTGATCCTGTCTCTAGGCATGCCTTAGTGATTTTGTATAGAAAATCATTATGCAATCTTTCCCCTAGAAAAACATTGCAATTTTTAGTTCTAGAATTTCCATTTGAGCCTATATATAGATTCTACTACTCTGGTGAAATTTACAATATGGTCACTGTTTTCTTGAACTATAAATTGGAATGATTTTAGTGTTCACGTCTGAAAATTCTCTTACTTGGATTATAGAGTGTTTTTTTGAGTTGTCTTTTTAAATCTTTCTTTTTGATCCTGTCTCTAGGCATGCCTTAGTGATTTTGTATAGAAAATCATTATGCAATCTTTCCCCTAGAAAAAATTTTCTTTAGAAAAGTCTATCAAGTAAGGCTAGACTATCTTATACCAATCTAGAAGTAAATGATTTAAGACAGGGTTTTAAATTATTGATGTCAGATCTACTCAGTCTGCTTTTATTCCTAGAGTATCTTTCAGAAGTTGCAATTGAAAGCCTTGTGTATTTACTAGAGCTGTTCTCCTTGGTTATGCTGAACTCATATATTTTACCTCCTATGCAAGTTAAGATTGCCAAGAGCTCTTGGCCTCTCTGTTTCCCCTCATACTTGGCTTCTTAATCTCTCCTTTCATTCATCTTCAAATCTTCAAGTGCAATGAGGAGAAAAACAGAGTAGGATGCATGGGTTCCTTAATCTCCTGTTATCCTAGTAGACCAGAACTCCAGTTTCTATCTTCTAGTCCCAGCTGACAGACATCCTGAGCCACTGATTTCTGCTCAATTTCTGGGCTTTGCATCAGTAAAAAATTAGCAAATGCCCTACCCACCTAGATTTAAAACATTTCAGTCCTTTTGGAAATTGGCCAGTCAAGTCGTGATTATCTAGGTTATTCTCTGATGACTTAAATCCATGATTTTGTTATATTTGTTTTTGTATTTCATACATTATTTATAGTTGCTGATTTCAAAGGGAGATTGTTCTGGAAAATACAGTCTTCAGTAGTCAGAAATGGAAATTATATAAGCCTCTCTTCAGAAGATTGTAAAAGAGATTTTTGATTAAGGAGATGTATAAACAGAAACATTCAAAATAAAGGGGTATGAGAAATGAGAAAAAGGGCAAGAAATTCCTGCAAGAAAGACATAAGAGAGGAAATGCTTTACAAACAAATCAAATTGAGGTTTTAAATCTGTTTATTTTGGAAAAGAAAAAAAATCACAGTTCAAAACATAAATACCTGTAAGGGGTTTTGGAATCGAGAACATAAAAACTTGTAAGGTGTTTTGCAATCCAGTCAAGTAAAACAGATTGATTTTTATCTATAAATTGTTATTGACTGTGAAAATCAGCTGGCTTCTGTTAGCAATCAGAACTTAGTGTATTCAACTGAATAAATGTGTTGCCTTGTAAACTCGCATGGCACTAAATTGCATTCAACTGGTGAATAGTTTAATGATTTTTTTTCCTAAGATGTGAACATGTGAGTGTGTCTCAAATGGTCTGTTTTACTTGGTTGAATTTGTAGGAAGAGAGTTTACGTGCCTCACAAAAAGATAACAGAAGCCAAAGAGTGATGAGGCAAAACAGATATCCAAACGGTAAAAGTGATCCGATTTATCTGTGAACATTTAACTAAAATTAATTCTCAAATGATTGATCATATTTTATGACAGCAATTGTAACTTCCTGTATGCATGAGTTAGTCATTCATTGTGGGGATGATAAAGATGATCAATGACTTGGCTTTCTGACAAGTCAAATCACAAAGGCATTAACATTCCTTGTGTCATTCATGAAATAGCTACCCATGAACACATCAGGCATCTAGAATTGTCATAATTCACATGTTGATTTTCGTATAATTCTCTGAAGCCTTGTCAATGAGTATTTAATAGGTGCCCCCTGACTATGTGACCAATTAGCAGTGTGAACATGTGGAAAATGTACAGACCTGTCAGGGAGGATTTCTTCCACTGTTGGAAGGAAAAATAGTAGTGATGTATATAAAATCATTTGCTGAACAGAAGTGATTGAACACATAAATTATCTCTGGCATTTGGTAATACGTGAGACTACAGAGACACTGAAAAATTGTTCAACCCTTCTTTCAAAGAGTATAATATAGCGGGACAGTAGGTTAATAAATTGAAATAAAAGGTAGAATGTGGTAAATGCTATTCATTTATTTCCTCAACAAACCATTTTGAGTAACTTTATAGACTAAGTTTAATGGAATAAAATTGAAAACAGTGAAAGTGGATAGTTTATAATTATGAAATATAGTAAATATTATGATAGCCATTTGCAAAATAAAATTTGTGAAGAAAGACAAAACAAATGTTGATTCAGAGAAGGCTTCTCTTTGGGAAGAAGCACTAGCTCAATTAGGTGACTAAGTTGAGGTGATGAGACTCTTCAGGCAGAGAAAAGAACAAAGTATAGTGAATTTGTACCAGCGCCAGCTTAGTTCAACAGGAACCAAATTTTCCTGAATTACTTCACTGTATGGTTAGGACACCTACCATCTTACTTGGGTTTCTCTTACCTCGGGGATGGGGTAACTCTTCACGGCTGCTCCAGCAAAGCACGCCGCTGCTCCTTACCTTGGATGAGGGGTATCTCCTTACCGCCACCGTTCCTGACCTTCAACGTGGGATAGATCCTCTAGGCCCTCCTGTGCCTACCCAGCCACCACTCCTCGGGTTGCTCCTCCTGGCCGCTGAAAGAGATGGGAATACCAGACCACCTGACCTGCCTCTTGAGAAATCTGTATGCAGGTCAGGAAGCAACAGTTAGAACTGGACATGGAACAACAGACTGGTTCCAAATAGGAAAAGAAATACATAAAGGCTGTATATTGTCACCCTGCTTATTTAACTTATATCCCGAGTACATCATGAGAAACGCTGGACTGGAAGAAACACAAGCTGGAATCAAGATTGCCGGGAGAAATATCAATAATCTCAGATATGCAGATGACACCACCCTTATGGCAGAAAGTGAAGAGCTAAAAAGCCTCTTGATGAAAGTGAAAGAGGAGAGTGAAAAACTTGGCTTAAAGCTCAACATTCAGAAAACGAAGATCATAGCATCCAGTCCCATCACTTCATGGGAAATAGATGGGGAAACAGTAGAAACAGTGTCAGACTTTTTTTTGGGGGGGGGGGCTCCAAAATCACTGCAGTTGGTGACTGCTGCCATGAAATTAAAAGACGCTTACTCCTTGGAAGAAAAGTTATGGCCAACTTAGACAGTATATTCAAAAGCAGAGACATTACTTTGCTGACTAAGGTCCATCTAGTCAAGGCTATGGTTTTTCTAGCGGTCATATATAGATGTGAGAGTTGGACTGTGAAGAAGGCTGAGTGCAGAAGAATTGATGCTTTTGAACTGTGGTGTTGGAGAAGACTCTTGAGAGTCCCTTGGACTGCAAGGAGATCCAACCAGTCCATTCTGAAGGAGATCAGCCCTGGGATTTCTTCGGAAGGAATGATGCTGAAGCTGAAACTCCAGTACTTTGGCCACCTCATGCGAAAAGTTGACTCATTGGAAAAGACTCTGATGCTGGGAGGGATTGGGGGCAGGAGGAGAAGGGGACGACTGAGGATGAATGGCTGGATGGCATCATGGACTCGATGGACGTGAGTCTGAGTGAACTCTGGGAGTTGGTGGTGGACAGGGAGGCATGGCATGCTGCAATTCATGGGGTCGCAAAAAGTCAGACACGGCTGAGCAACTGAACTGAACTGAACTGATGATTAGGACTGGACAGAAGAAATGCAAATAAGATTTGAAGGACACAAGTGAAGCAGTAACCATTACCTACAAAGACGAGTGCAAATGTGCGTGACCATTTGAGCTTGGCATATTCTTGCTAATCCACTGGCTTCTCTTCTGTGGGCACTCATAGACCCATAGCTCCTCTGTCTGCTGTTTTCCTTGTTTCTCTAAGTTACAGGCTAGACACATGATCCACTGTAAGGAGAAAGGCACCTCTTTCTTCAGCAGATTGCCTTATCATTAGAATTAGAGGCAGGTTCCTACTGGTTCTTTAGGATATTTTCAAGAGTTCCCATATGTTTTCACTTATAGCTTTTCTCTTGATCACCTCTAATCACTGACCAAGATAACTTCAGACCCACCATAAAGTACGGAAATAATTTATTCCATAGACTTCTTCAAGAGTTTTCCTTCCTGGTCCCTGGTTAGTGCCTTTCCTCTGATGCTCCAATCATCTTCTTTTAGAACTTTACTGTTACCTCACAATAATATAAAGCCTAATCTTTACAATAAATGCTTTACTTCATATCATTCAGGGTTGTTCTAGTTCTCTAATTGAATTCTAACCAATACTTTTAGGATAATTTTAAAATTGCTTCAATTGTCAACTATAAATAGATGATGTGACTGGAAGAAAGGATGAATGTAGGGACTAGCAGGAAATGAAGCCAGAAAGGGACCTTCATTAGTAGGATGTATGTCTAAGTTTCCATTTTCTAAAAATCTCATTTGCTGCTTGTGCAAATGTATCAGAGTGGCTAAGACAAATGAGTGAATTACATTATAACCTATTTAAGAAGGTAATACTAAAAGTCCGTACGCAGGTAATGGAGATAGAAAGAGATCAGAGATAGTACAAATGAATCTTAATAAATGTTTTTTTAAAATATTTATGCTCCTTTCTATCATTAGACTTTACACTAACAAAGGTTTTCCAGCTTTGAGTCCTTAGCTCTGCTTTGAATTTTAAAAGAATAAAGTAGCATAGAATAGAAAATTTTAGAGTGTATTACAAAGTGAATGTAAGTATTGATTATAAAACTTGAGTATAAGTGTATATGTATGTGTATACTGGATGAAAATATGCTTCTTAATGTGTTTGTTTGGAACATTTGAAATCCTCCAGTTTATGGGAACCCATATATGGAGATCTCCTCATGAAGGGGCCCCAAATTGTCACAGTGGGCTCACTTGAGAAGGTAGATATCAATAAAATATCGAAGAAAAAATAGAGAAAATAGCTACAGTGAAATAATAGTGCCACCATTGTATTTAATGAAGACAAAACAATTATTGTTAGTTTTCTACCCTTAACCATTATTCAAATTTCTGCTTTTCCATATGGACATTTGCTAACTGTGCTGTTCATTTTATATTAAAAAAATACAAATCTTTAAAAATTAAAAAGGTAACATGCTTGTTTTCAAGCCAATCATATATTCCCAACCTCTTCCAAATTATCATATTTTTGCTTCTGGATACATGGATTGACTAATCAATAAAGTCAGAATTATTTACCCATATTCTTATGAGAATTTTTGTTTATTTTGTCCCCTTTGCTGAGTAGAAAAGTAGCCATTTTCAATATGCTGCTGCTGCTGCTGCTAAGTCGCGCCAGTCGTGTCCAACTCTGTGCGACCCCAAAGACGGCAGCCCACCAGGCTCCCCCGTCCCTGAGATTCTCCAGGCAAGAACAATGGAGTGGGCTGCCATTTCCTTCTCCAATGCAGGAAAGTGAAAGGACTGCAGCCTACCAGGCTCCTCCGTCAGTGGGATTTTCCAGGCAAGAGTACTGGAGTGGGTTGCCACTGCCTTCATAGTTAATGATTAATATAATATCCTCACAAATCATTGTAGTATAATGTATATTGAAAAGCTGTGGAAAAGAATTTAAATTTTAATGACAAACTAAAGTAAGAATTTCTGAAATAATCAAAGTTGATAAATATTATCTTCAGAAGCAAATACATGTAATTTTATCCATAATGATAGATAATATTTGAACTAAACATCTTCCATTTGTCCTTCCCTATTCACTTTTCTGCCTCCTCCTCTAGATAGATGAAAGATATGAATCAACAGACCTCTCTTGTTCTCTGGCTTCCAGCTGGGTTTCATGGATGGGGGCATGTAGGAGACTTGATGGTGGGAAGTAAGGGACGCACGGTATATTTTTCCCAGACTTTCTGCTTGCTGAGTTGCCTTCATTCCTCCACCAAAGGTAACAGCTTCTGTAAGAGTAGATTTCTCCACTGATTTGCTCTGGTTTTTGGAAACTGTTCCCTTTATGTGTTCATTCTGATGTGGGTTGTTAATGGTTCCTACCCCCATGCCTAATGAAAATATTCCAAGTAAATTTCCAAAAACCCTATCCACACTTTTTAAGCAGTCACTGAATACAATCTACTTAAATTGTCCAGTTTCCATGTACTGTTTCCTGACTTACCTAGAATTCATTTTTCCTAAATTGACTTAATACAAAATAATGGAAGTTGAGAGAGTTAGATGTATTTGGTTAAAGAATCAACAGAAACTAGAAATCATTATGTATTATTTAGTTATTCAATTACAATTTATTAATCACATATTTATAAAGCATTATGCTAGACATTTGTGGTGAGTTTATTTAAAAAGACAGATTGGTCCCTGACCTCAGAAAATTTACATTCTAACTGAGGAGAAGGCATTAAGTGAATACTGATAAAATGAATCATTTAGATAACTTTACTGTTGTTGTTTTTTTAGTTGCTCAGTCATGTCCAACTCTTTGCAACCCCATGGACTGTAGCTTGCCAGACTTTCCCTGGGATTTCCCAGGCAAGAATACTGGAGTGTGCTGCCATTTCCTTCTCCAGGGAATCTTCCTGACCCAGGGATTGAACCCACATCTCCTGCTGGCAGGTGGAATCTTTACCACTGAGCCAACAGGTAAGCCCAGATAACTTTGTAATTGCCAAATAATAACAAAGTTCTAAAAGCATACATAAAAGGGATATAACAAATTATTGGGGAAAGAGGGGAGTGAGAATTTTTGTTGCTGTGTTCTTTTGTTTTATTTATTTACTATTAATATTCACTAGATAGTTTTTCAGCTGAGCCTGGCAAGCTACAGTCCATGGAGTTACAAAAGAGTCAGACATGATTTAGTGATTAAACAATAGCAGCAACAACATGACTTGTGGGACCTGTTTCCTGACCAAGGATTTACCCAGACTACAGCAGTAAAAGCCCAAAATCTTAATTACCGGGCAACGACAGAACTTCTTGTTTTGTTTCATTTTTAAACACTCAAAATGAGGTCTAAAAGAGAAATTAGAGTTCTCTAATATGAAGAGAACAAAGAAAGTATCTACAGTAAAAGAATTAGCCTCTATGAAGTCCCTGAAATGACAGAAGTCTGGAAATTTCAAATGAAAAATTAAGAAATATTAAAGATTGAGAATTTCATCCTGAACCAATAAAAACAATTGAAGAGTTAAAGGCTTAGCTTACTCTTATAACCTTGTGTTTAAAACAGATAATGGTGGCTGCATTGTGGGAAGTATTGGTAGTTTAGAATGAAACGGAAGAAAGGGAATAGAATGGTCATGTAGAAGTCTATTTCAAAGGCTCCCCATGAGAAAATCTCAGCCTGGATATAATAAAAAGTGGAAGAAGACAAGGATTGGGTCTTAGACCTTGAGATGACATTAGGAATGCAAGAATCAAAGAAAAATTAGAGAGGGAAGGGCAAAATTAGAATTTGGTAGAGGAAGTCCTCACGCCATAATGCACATGAGACATTTTAACAAATGTCAACCTTGTCCACCTTCTCTAATTTTACAATTGGTCCTCAACAATCATTCCTAAGTAAAAACCTATATCCAGGTTTCATGTTTGTGCCATAGAGTAGACTGTGCTTTCTTCCTTAGTTTCTCTATGTCACCTTATCTTTCAGCAAACTACTTTTTAGAGAGTGTGTGTGATAGCTCGTATGTACAAAATATAAAAAGATTATATAACTTTTGAGAAAATCATAAGAATATCCTGAATTTTATACTTATTTTATATTAATTAATTTCTCGCTTTTCTTTTTAATGTTCTATGTATCTATCTGTAACCAATCTTCTGTTCAGTTTTACTATATATAAATGAAATAATACTCTATATACTTTCTGATAACACCATAGGTATTTAAAATTTTTTATCCATGTTGATGTGTGACAAAGTCCATTTACTACCATAGCTCCATAGTGTTTGTGCAAATATACCACAATTTATTAATCTATCCTTCTTTAGGTAGACATATGGATTTCTCCTGTGAATTTCCATGTTGGCTCAGATGGTAAAGAATCTGCCTGCAATATGGGAGACCAAGGTTCTTTCCCTGGGTCTGGAAGATCCCCTGGAGAAGGGAATGTCACCACTCCAATATTCTTGCCTGGAGAAGTCCATGGACAGAGGAGCCTGGCGAGCAACCGTCCACAGGGTCGCAAAGAGTCAGACAAGATGAGTAACTAACATACACACACACACGGGTTTCTCCCATTATTTTTGTATTATAAAGAATATATCCAATCTATTGATCCATTTGTAGAGAATTGACATTTTATTTTATTTCCTTAATGTCTTTTAATAAGATTTTTGATATAAGATGTCCCCTCTTTTCTTAACAACACAGAGGTTGAATATTTGATTTATTTCATGTATATATTCATATACATTACATATTATACTGTCTTCTTAACATCAGTATCTATTTGTAAGTTTATCACAATACCAAACAGATCAGTATCTAGAACAATACCAGATAAGTATCCAGAACTCTATGGGGGAAAAAATTAAGTTACCATAATTAGTGATATTTTTCAATATCAGCTGTAGAAAGAAGATACTGTCTTCTCTTTCCTAAACATTTTCATCACTTTTCATCATCTCTCCTCTGTCTGAGGTTAGTTGTCATTCAAATCAGGCAATAGTCATGTTGCAACTGAATCTATGCTGATATGCTTTTCTGCTTTGTCCTGGGCAATTTTCATCCTGGAATGATCTGATCTGGCTGTTTAATTATGTCAAGTTTAGATGGCTTCTGCTTTTCAGAGCAGAATTCTCAGATGCTCAAAACTCCACAGAATTTGCAGCAGTCCATCCTGCTAGGAATGTGGAAAGAAAGAGAGCCTATACTCACTTTGAAGAAAGAACATTTGTTGTAATAGTTCACACATATCTTTTGCCACATTGACATGTATTAAAATGTAAACCATCTTTGATAAATACGTGTGAATCTGTATGAATCTTCATTTGCATGCAAAATAAAAGCTGTTTTGTATATGTAAGGCTAAGCTGAATAATTAATAGATGGTTTGGTTGAATAAATCTTCATTACCTGACAATTTCCCCTGTGAGATAAAACAAGGAGTTCATCCACATTTTATTTTTATACCATGCACAGCTCTACATTTTCTCACCTGTATTATTTTTAAGATTAAATTAGAAAGTAATATGAATATGAAAAACAGGTGTCTAAGAGGATTTCCTGGACCACAGTCATTAGAATATTCTCTGTATAGAAGATGACTTGTAGCTCTAGGTCCCTTCTGCCCAGGTGGTCTGTTTCCTTATGTCAAAGAAGCATGCCATTAGCAAAGTTCTAAATGTAAACAGTGTTTCCCTGGTAGTTCAGCTGGTAAAGAATCTGCCTGCAATGTGGGAGACCTGGGTTTGATCCTTGGGTTGGGAAGATCCCCTGGAGAAGGGACTGACTACCTACTCCACTTTCTGGCCTGGAGAATTCCATGGACTCTTTAGGGTCTCAAACAGTCTCAAAGAGTCAGGGTCTCAAAGAGTCAGAAACAATTGAATGACTTTCACTTCACTTCAAATGTAAATAAATATGATAATTAAAAGTACCCTTTTATTGTGATTTTTAAATTGAATATGCATCATCCTGGTCTTCTGCATGTGTCTGAAAACAAGTATTAACAGTATGTAAATATAGATTAGTGACAGTTCAGTTCAGTTCAGTTGCTCAGTCATGTCTGACTCTTTGTGACCCCATGCATGCCAGCATTCTCTGTCCATCACCAACTCCCAGAGTTTACTCAAACTCATGTCCATTGAGCTGGTGATGCCATCCAACCATCTCATCCTCTCATCCCCTTCTCCTGTCTTCAATCTTTCCCAACATCAGGGTCTTTTCAAATGAGTCAGTTCTTTCCATCAGGTGGCCAAAGTATTGGAGTTTCAGCTTCAGCATCTGTCCTTCCAATGACCATTATATCTACTACTATGGGCAAGAATCCCTTAGAAAAAATGGAGTAGCCACTGTAGTCAATGAAAGAGTCTGAAATGCAGTACTTGCATGCAATCTCAAAAATGACAGAATGATCTCTGTTCATTTCCAAGGCAAACCATTCAATATCACAGTAATTCAAGACTACACCCTGACCAGTAATGCTGAAGAAGCTGAAGTTGAACGGGTCTATGAAGACCTACAAGACCTTCTAGAGCTAACACCGAAGAAAGATATCCTTTTCATTATAGCAAACTGGAATGCAAAAGTAGGAAGTCAAGAAATACCTGAAGTAACAGGAAAATTTGGCCTTGGAGTACAGAATGAAGCAAGGGAAAGGCTAATAGAGTTTTGCCAGGAGAACACACTGGTCATAGGAAACACCCTCTTCAAACACAAGACTGGAAACTGACTGTGGCTCAGATTGTGAACTCCTTATTGCTAAATTCAGACTTAAGTTGAAGAAAGTAGGGAAAACCACTAGACCATTAGTGTATAATCTAAATCAAATCCCTTACAATTATACAGATCAGTGACTAGCTCATGGCAATCCTTTTTTAAAATGGTTTGGCAGGAACTGTCTAAACATTTCCTTTGCTTTTTTCTTTTTTGTTTGTTTGTTTGTTTAAGTCAGTTGTTGACTAAAAAATATAATCACAACTCAAAGTAGAGGCTTATTTTATTTGGTGGGAATATTTAGGACTGTCAGCCCAGAGACAGTATCTCTATGAAAACTGTTTCAAGGAAGCAGAAGGGGGAGTCAGGCTACATACACATTTGCAAGAAAGGGAGCAGGCAAACTGAATGTCAAGATCAGATACCAAGTTAAGGAGTTTAGCATTCTATGTATGAGAATACAAGTCTCTGGGCTTACTGAATTCATTGCTTTCATATGCACCTCAGCTTGTTATTTTTGTTCAGTCCCTCACTTCAGTTCAGTTCAGTCACTCAGTCGTGTCCAACTCTTTGCGACCCCATGAATCGCAGCACGCCAGGCCTCCCTGTCCATCACCAACTCCCAGAGTTCACCCAGACCCACGCCCATGGAGTCAGGGATGCCATCCAGCCATCTCATCCTCGGTCGTCCCCTTCTCCTCCTGCCCCTAATCCCTCCCAGCATCAGAGTCTTTTCCAGTGAGTCAACTCTTTGCATGAGCTGGCCAAAGTACTGGAGTTTCAGCTTCAGCATCATTCCTTCCAAAGAAATCCTAGGGCCGATCTCCTTCAGAATGGACTGGTTGGATCTCTTTGCAGTCCAGGAGACTCTCAAGAGTCTTCTCCAACACCACAGTTCAAAAGCATCAATTCTTCAGTGCTCAGCCTTCTTTACAGTCCAACTCTCACATCCATACATGACTACTGGAAAAACCATAGCCTTGACTAGACAGACCTTAGTCAGCCAAGTAATATCTCATCCAATTCTTTGTGATCCCACTGACTGCAGCAGACCAGGTTTCTCTGTCCTTCACTATATCTCTGAGTTTGCTCAAACTCATGTCCATCAAGTCAATGATGCCATCCAACCTTCTCATCCTCTGTTGTCCCCTTCTCCTCCTGCCTTCAATCTTTCTCAGCATCAGAGTCTTTTCCAATGAGTCAGCTCTTCAAATCAGCTGGCCAAAATATTGGATCTTCAGCTTCAGCATCAGTCCTTCCAATGAATATTCAGGGTTGATTTCCTTTAGGATTGACTGTTTTGTTATCCTTGATGTCCAAGGGCTCTCAAAAGTCTTTTCAGCACTACAGCCTGAAAGCACCAAATCTTCAGCATCAAGCCTTCTTTAAGGTCTAAATCTCACATCTGTACATGACTACTGGAAAAACCATAGCTTTGACTACACAGACCTTTGTTGGTGAAGTAATGTCTCTGCTTTTTCATATGTTGGTTAGGTTTGTCATAGCTTTTCTTCCAAGGAGTAAACTTCTTTAAATTCCATGGTTGCAGTCAATATTTGCATTGATTTGGAGCCCAAGAAAATAAAATCTGTCACGGTTTCCATTGCTTCCCCATCTATTTCCCATGAAGTGATGGGAAAGTTGACATGATCTTAGCTTTTTGAATGTTGGGTTTTAATTCAACTTTTTCACTCTCCTCTTTCACTTTCATCAAGAGGCTCTTTAGTTCTTTGCTTTCTGCCCATAACAGTGGTGTCATCTGCATTTCTGAGGTTATTGATATTTCTCCATGCAATCTTGATTCCAGCTTGTGCTTTATCCAGCCTGGCATTTCACATGATGTTCTCTGCATAAGTTAAATAAGCATGGTAACAATATACAGCCTTGACGTACTCCTTTCCTGATTTGAAAGCAGTCTATTGTTCTTTGTCTGGTTCTAACTGTTGCTTCTTGACCTGAATACAAGTTTCCCAGGAGGGAGATAAGATGGTCTGATATTCCCATCATTTGAAGAATTTTCTGCATTTTGTTGTGATGCACACACTCAAAGGCTTTATCATCCTCAATGAAGCAGAAGTAGCTATTTTTCTGAATTCTCTTGCTTTTTATATGAACCAGCAGATGGCAATTTGATCTCTGGTTCCTCTGTCTTTTCTAAATACTACTTGTAAATGTGGAAATTCTCAGTTCACATACTGTTGAAGTCTATCTTGGAGAATTTTGAGCATCACTTTTCTAGTGTGTGAAATGTATATAATTTTGTTGTAGTTTTAATATTCTTTGGCATTGTATTTCTTTGTGATTGCAATGAAAACTGACCTTTTCCAGTCCTGTGACCACTACTGAGTTTTCCAAATTCGCGACATATTGAGTGCAGCACTTTCACAGCATCATCTTTTAGGATTTTGAATAACTCAGCCGGAATTCCATTATCTCCACTAGCTTTGTTCCTTGTTATGCTTCCTAAGGCCCGCTTGACTTCGCACTCCAGGATGTCTGGCTATAGGTTAGTGATCACACCATCGTTGTTATCTGGGTCATGAAGAGCTTTTTTGTATAGTTCTTCTGTGTATTCTCACCACCTCTTCTTAATATCTTCTGCATCTGTTAGGTCCATACCATTTCTGTCCTTTTTTGTGCCCATTTTGCATGAAATGTTCCTTTGGTATCTCTAGTTTCTTGAAGAGATCTCTAGTCTTTCCCATTCTATTGTTTTCCTTTATTTCTTTGCATTGATGCTTAGGAAGGCTTTCTTACCTCTCCTTGCTATTCTTTGGAACACTACATTCAGATCAGTGTATCTTTCCTTTTCTCCTTTGCCTTTAGCGTCTCTTCTTTTCTCAGCTATTTGTGAGGCCTCCTCAGACAACTATTTTGCCTTTTTCAATTTATTTTTCTTGGGGATGGTTTTGATCACCACCTCCTGTACAATGTTAGGAACCTCTATCCATAGTTCTTCAGTCACTCTTTCTATCAGATCTAATCCCTTGAATCTATTTGTCACTTCCACTGTATAATCATGAGGAATTTGATTTAGGTCATACTTGAATGGCCTAGTGGTTTTCCTTTGTTTTGTTTCTTCAATTTAAGCTTCTTCCCTAGCTTCTGAATTTTGCAACAAGTACTTCTGTATCCTCAAGACAAGGCCATATTGTAGAATATTTTAAAACCAAGATTTTATATAAAAGTGCCCAATAAAATATTTGCCTGGAATCTGCTCACCCTATGAGAGACTTCTTCAGGACACTTGTTGACCCACCACTGTCATAAACATAAAAGCAGAAGCAGAGATTTGGGCTCCAGAGCCTTACCTGTTCCAGTCCTTCAATTCCTTCTCTTCTTTTTGGGGATCACCAGTGATTTAAATGAGCCCAGTTGAAAAATACTTATTTTTCACCCTCAAAATTATTTCTGATTTACATAGTAAAATGGCTCAGGTAAGGACTTTTCTATCAATTACAATTAATTAATAAAGAATTACCAATTTAATTATTAACAATTAAATATTAAAATGACAATAATATTGTGACCTTTATTAACACTTAATAAATAAAACAATTGCTACCTATCACTGGAATGATTAGAAATTAATTAATAAAGGTTAGAAATGTGGAAATATAATTCTCTACTAAATTTTAAAAATTAAGCAGCAAGATTAAAGTTATTTTTATAGTACAGATTAATTTGTAAGACACAAACTATTTTTAAATAATTTTTACAGTTTCATAATATTAAAAATTGCATCTATTTTTGTTAAACTATTACAGATGTACTAGTTGTAATAGTATTATTTATTTCAATTCTAAAGCTAGTTGATGATCTTTGAAAACTTATAAAATTATCAAAAATAAAAGAAAAATAACTTCTCAGTTTTACCTGCCAAATATTATTACCAATACTTATTATTGCATTTTGCTTGACACATTGTTTTAGCATGTCTGACTCTTTGTGACTTTATGGACTGTTGCCTACAAGTCTCCTCTATCCATAGGATTCTCCAGGAAAGAACACTGGAGTGGGTCACTGTTCCTTCTCCAAGGGATCTTCCTGACCCAGGGATTGAACCTGAGTCTCTTTTATCTCTTGCATTGGTAGGAGTGTTCTTTACCACTTTCACCACCAGGAAAGGCCAGTTTACCTATAAGATAAAATATTGTATCAAATGATGCAATTACATTTCATTTAATAGCATATTAACTGATATTTTCCTGAAAGTGAAAGTGAAGTCACTCAGTCGTGTCTGACTCTTTGGGACCCCATGGACTGTAGCCTACCAGGCTCCTCCCTCCGTGGGATTCTCCAGGCAAGAGTACTAGAGTGGGTTGCCATTTCCTTCTCTGATATTTTCCTGACATAATATAAATTATAAACAATAAATATTTAAACTTTTTAAGACATTTTCACTGACTTCCAAATATTTAGGCAAAGATTATTTCTAATTTAAATATTTCTATGTGCACCCATGCTTAGTCACTCAGTCATGTCTGACTCTGGGACCCTTTGGATTGTAGCCCACCAGGTTCCTCTTCCATGGGATTTTTCAGGGAAGAATATTGGAGTGGGTTGCCTTTTCCTTCTCCAGAGGATCCATGTGTCTCCTGTGTCTCTTGCATTGCACTTTATCCACTGAGTCATGGGAAACCCCAAACATTTCTAATTTCAATGAAAATATAATAATTTAACAAAAAAGTTGAATATTTTACTTATTTGAAAAAAGGCTTAGAGGTAAAATCATGGATGTTTCTTTATAGCAAATTAAAAAAAAAACAAAGTCAACTCAATTCTATATGAGACTTCTCAGTGCAAAGATGTGAAAAGCACAAACATTAAAATAATTTTTATAACATGTGAAAAGATTATTTACCTTCCTTATTTAGCTACCTAAATTGCTAGCAATTTCTAGTCTGTATAAATCAATGAGCAAATCTAATACTAATTTATCAAACCATTCCAAAATAGTTTACACATTTTGTATACATATGTTGACTATTCATATATTATCCATTACTACAGATATTTAAAAAAAAATCATTCTATGTAAATCTTGTCTTTCTACCAATAGGTGGCACTGAAAATGTGTATATTTCAACAGTAAAGTACATTCACTACTATCTTGAAGTTACCCTCTTACAATGCAGTTTCCATTGTGGTTTGAATAAGGAACACCTATCCATCATAAAATTAATCCCGTGTGAACCAGAGGGGTTTTGTTATGCAGACAGTATGCAAGATATTTATATTGACAAACCATTGCATCAAGAATATTTTACTCTGCTGGTATTATAAAATTTATATTGCACTCAATTAAAATTGTATTTTATTTACCAAATTGGACTTCATATTTTTCTCTTTTACTGTTATTATCTGCTAAAACTGCCTTCTCCATTTTAGTCTGGGATGCTGATGTTTATCTGAGTATACAATGCAACAAAAGAATTTTACAGAATTTAGAAACACTTTGGCTTTGTTTAGACTGTTTATAAATATATTGTCTAATCTGTAGTTCTTAATAAAACCAGGAGAACATATCTATTTATATTTGCATTAATCTTATTAGTAGTGCTCTTCCTGTCACCCATGTATACACAGTTAAAATTCTTCACCTCCCAGTATAATAAAACTCCAATATCTCAGTCATTTAGAATCTTTTTAAATTTAATTTATTCAAGTGGTTCATTTCAACAACTCATAGAGGAAAAAAAAAAAAACAAAAACCTTATGATATTCATTCTGCATTTTAACAGTAGTTTTATTAAAAAGATTTATTGCCATGAGACAAATTCTGATGATATTTCTATTTCATAGCTATTACATTCTAGGACGGGTTGGTGTGATTTATTCAAATTTCCTAAGATAATATGAACCACTGTGTAGCTGTAGCTATTATGTAGCAAATGTGTTTTATATCATAATAATAAACATACATTTTTCATACTCAAACTTCTCAATAATCAGATATTCTTGAGCAGTTTTAGTGTTTTTATTGGATTCCAGTGAATTCTGATTATCTTGTATAGTTTGTCTGAACTATTCTTCTCCAGATCCCTACTATTTTCTGATCTTTAAGGCTGTGATAGAAAACAAACTTATCTGACATGGAGCTTTATTTCATTCTGTTTCCATTGTCTCATTTCTGATCAGGGAGAGCTCAATATGAAAGGCTGTTCTTTCTCCTATTTGCTAGTAAGAATTCAGCTTAGTTTTCTTCCTTTCTTGAGAATTTTATTTCCAATGCCTCCACTCCACAGGACAACTTGTAAAGAACAGTACACAGTCATCAGTTCCACTGCACACCCCTGTCCTTGATCATCTCTTCAAACCACCTTCATGCACAGCTTTTATGTTTTTAAGGTTTATAAAACAAGACAGGCAAAAACTTTTATCATTATTAGGGATGAAAAAAGCTTAAAGAATAGGTATTTGTTACTTCAACTTGAAAATGCAAGACAAATTCAGACTTTGTCAGACATGGACTCACCTAGCATTAGGTGGTAGCCAGTCTCCAAGATGGCCCCTCAATGACCTCTGCTTCCTGGATTCCACACTTTTGTATCATTCTGTCTTATATTGGTCAAGAATTGGTTCTGTGTGACAAGCTGCATACAGCCCAAGTAATGGGATATCACTTCCAAAATTAGACTATCAGAAGACTATGGCTTCTGTTTTGAGCACTCTCTTTCTTCTTTACGAATCTCTGTCACTCGCTCTAGGGAAGACCAGATACCATGTTATGGAAATGCTACATGGGAAGAAGTGGGGTCTCTAGTCAACAGACCACCATGAGTTAAAGCCTACTGAAAAACCATATGAGTGGGCTTGGAAGCAGATCTTCCAGTCCCAGTTGAGCCTCATGGGAGACACCGAGCCTGAAAGACCAGCTAAGATACTTCTGAGTTCTTGACATACAGAAACTAGGAGGAAGTAACTGTGTGTTTTTTCATGCTGGTAAGTTTTGGAGTAATTTCTTTTGCAGCAATATGCAACTAATACAGATCTCAAATAATATTATCACACCTCTGTCAGAGTCTCTCTGTACTTGACTCTGATTATATCAATTTGCATCAATTACAGATGCAAATGAATGCAGGTGATCAAATGATGTAATCACAAGCTGTCTTTTTATCACATGGATTCTATATCAAGGAACTGCAAACTACGACTCAAATCAGACCTACCACCTGTGCTTGTATATAAAGTTATATTGGATTTTTTAAATATTTTGTCTATTATTACTCTCACTACAGTGACAGAGTCGAATAAGACAAGAAGTCATGGGACTCACAAACCTTGTTCCATGTAGTGGGCAATATACACCTGACTTACATCCTTCTAAATTAGCAGTAACTTCAGGGACAAAAATATAAAAATTCACAACTTGAGAAAGCTCTGATTTACCTGCCTTGGGTCATGAGTCTTTGAACCAATAATGCAGACAGATGGACATGTTTGTAATTAGCTGAGCCGAGGTCAT